>ML243246.1:0-14522 GCA_005239495.1 Nicotiana undulata
ATACCTGGAGTGCCGACTGATAAGGCCTAGAAGGATGACCTCTGCCAAAGGGATCTCTGCCTCTAGATGAGGCACCACTGAAATGGCCGAAATGGCGAGGTCTATTTTCAGACCCCTGTCCACCACCCTGGGATAATACCATCTCAATGCGCCTAGCCACATCGGCTGCATCCTGGAAGGAGATATCAATACCCGTCTCTCTGGCCATCTAAAGCCTGATGGGCTGAGCTAGACCCTTAATAAACCTCCGAACTCTCTCTCGTTCAGTGGAGAGTATCGTAATGGCATGCCTGGCCAGAGTAATGAACCTGGTCTTGTACTGAGTGACGGACATGGAGCCCTGCTGTAGACGCTCAAATTGCTTCCAAAGATCCTCTCTCTGAGTAACTGGAAGGAACTTCCCCAAGAACAACTCAGAGAACTGAGCCCAAATCAGAGGTGCAGACCCAGCTGGTCCGGTCAAGCAGTAATCTCTCCACCAAGTCTTGGCGGTGCCAGAAAGACGAAATGTAGCAAAATCAACTCCATTGGACTCCACAATGCCCATGTTCCGAAGAACCTCATAGCAGCTGTATAAATAGTCTTGGGGATCCTCTGATGGTGCACCAGTAAATGTAGTAGTGAATAACTTGGTGAACCGATCCAACCTCCTCAGAGCGTCTGCTGACATGGCTGCTCTCTCAATTGCTGGTGCCACAATACCCGATTGAACTACTCCGGCCGTCTGAGGTGCCGGAGTCTGGAACTGAGTGGCAAACTNGTGCAGTAGGAAGAAGACCGGCCTGAGCCACGCTCTCCATGAGTCCCACTAAGCGGACTAGAGCGTCCTGAAGCACTGGGGTAGCAATAAACCCCTCTGGGACCTGAGCCGGTCCAACTGGGACTGTCTGAGTAGGGACCCTACCGGCAAAGTCTACCTGTGGGTCCTCTACTGGAGCTGCTGCTCTAGCTCTGCCTCGGCCTCGGCCTCGGCCCCTCGTAGGAGCTGCAATAGGAGGATCAGGCTGGTGGTCGGTCGATGAGGAACCGCGCGTTCTCGCCATCTGCGAGAGAGTAAAATAGAGACTCAATTAGTATTCAGCTTTCCAACTGGCACGACAGAGAATGAAAGATGTGAAGTTATTCCTAACTTTGCAGCCTCTGGGGGATAAGTACAGACGTCTCCGTACCGATCCCTCAAACTCTACCAAGTTTGTCCGTGAGTTGTGAGACCTAAGAAACCTAGGGCTCTGATACCAACTTGTCACGACCCGAAATCCCACCTTCGGCCATGAATACGTCTAACGTTGAACCCGCTAGACAAGCCAACGTCTGAACTAAATAAAACTCATTAACAACTATAACGAACAAGATAACTAAGGCATTGATGGCCCACAATGTAAAGGTTAACAAATAACCAAAACATAACATAGCAATTTCGAAATAAAACCCATATACAAATCCCAGAACTGGTGTCACATACTCACGAACTGTCTAAGAGATTACTAAAAACAAAGGTCTGAAAATAAGTACATAGGACTGTCTTTGAAATATAAAGTAAGACAGAGCTGAAAGTGAAGAGTAGAAGGTGACGCCAAGGCCCACGAACGTCTGCGGGTCTACCTCGATGTCTCCTGTATGAACTGATGAGATGCTCCGACCGTCAGTGATCACCGGGTCCGGCTGCGTAGTCTGCACAACATAAAGAAGTGCAGGTGTAGAATCAGTACAACCGACCCCATGTACTGAGTAAGTGCCGAGCCTAACCTCGGCGAAGTAGTGACGAGGCTAGGACCGACAACAATATATGTACCTATGCAATTCTATATAATAACAAGAAAATGTCGACGGAAATAAGCAAGTAAGACCGATACGGGGAAAACATGCTGGGGGTAGAAGGGGCAACAAAATGCTAGCACGGTAGAACAGAGTAATAACTGAAATGTAAAAGTAAAGGCAGGAATTTAACTTCTCAAATAGATAATGAACAGCAAAAGGCACGGCATGTCCCCTCGTGCATAACCTCACCATCACTCGCCACGGAATGTCCCCTCGTGCGTAAATAATAACACTCGACATGGAATGTCCCCTCGTGCAATAAATAATCAATGATCAACACGGCATGTCCCCTTGTGTGATAAATAATAAACAGTCAGCACGGCATGTCCCCTCGTGCGACAAATAATAACCGATCAACACGGCATGTCCCCTCGTGTGATAAATAACAAACAGTCAGCACGACATGTCCCCTCGTAAGACAAATAATAAATGATCAACACGGCATGTCCCCTCGTGTAATAAATAATAAGCAATCGGCACGGCATGATCAACACGGCATGTCCCCTCGTGTGATAAATAAAAAACAGTCAGCACGGCATGTCCCGTCGTGCGACAAATAATAAACGATCAACACGGCATGTCCCCTCGTGTGATAAATAATAAAACAAAGCAACAATATAATGTGAAAGTCAACGTTAAGAAGTCTCAAGTGCATGGAAATACTCAATAAAATCCTATTGTCCCGGCAAGGAGAAATCATCAATTACAAACTCAACAAATGCCCGACAAGGGTCTCAGCTATAACCAACCTCGCATCAGAAATACAATTTCAACAGTGTAAGCCTCAACTGAAACAAATAACTCAATAACTCCCCACGTCATGAAACAACATCAAGGTATCACTTCGAATTCACCAACACTCATAGTGCGGAGAATATTAAGAACACAGTAAGTTTCATCACAATTGACTCACGGGCATGCTTGACCGCATCATATAGGCACTCGTCACCACGCCTATACGTTGGACATGAGTTACACATAGCAAATAAGACTCTATACCTAATCCCTCAAGCTGAGGTTAGGCCAAACGCTTACCTTGGCTCTAAAAATGCAAGTCAAGCCTCAATCAGAGCCTTTCCTTTAGAATCCGACTCCGGAACGGTATCATTTAGACATAATCAACCCAAGTATATCAATAATGGCTCAATAAATCAAACCCATAGCCTAATTATTTATTTCAAAACATTCTTCCTAAGATTCCAAAGTTTGACCCCAAGCCCGCTTGGTCCAAACACGAGGATCGGACCAAAACCCGATCACCCATAACCCCATGAGTTAGAATATATAATTTATTTTAAGATTCGACCCCAAGTTGAGGTTGAATCACCCAAAATTCTCAAAAACCCAACTCTACCTTAAATCCCTAATTCCTACTTTGATTTCATGTTTTTAGCCCTACATTCTAGTGATTGATGAAGAAAAGTGGTAGAGATTAGAGTTAGGATCACCTACCCAAGTGGCTATGGAAGAAAACTCGCTTGAGGATAGCCTATGGGATATTGGAGAGGAAGAAGATGGTGAAAAAGTTATAATTCCGCAAAAGTATTCTGTTTTTTACTTAAGGAGTTAACTGGGCGATTTTCTTCATCGCGATCGCAAGAAGAGGGCTGCGATCGCGGAGAGTCTGGTCCTAACTCACTGCGATCGCAGAAGAGGAGTCGCGATCGCGGAGCATAGCTTAGCTGACCCTATGCGATCGCAGGAAAATGTTTGCGATCCCGAAACACTGGGACGTCACACAATGCGATCGCGGGTCGAAGGGATGCGATCGCGGAAGGGACCTGGACAGACCTCTCCGATCGTGGAACAAGGGCTGCGATCGCAGAGAAGAAAACACCAGACACCAGAAAGCTGCAACATCACACAAGATTTTTCTAACTTTTTGCACTCCGATGCCTACCCGAAACACACCTGAGCCCTCGGGTCTCAAAACCAAAAACACACCCGACTCACAAAACATCTTACGAACTTATTTAAGCATTTAAATCACCAAAATATCATCGATAACATCGAATAAAACCTCAAAACTCTTAGAATTTTCTCAAACTTCATAAACTTCTAAATTTCCCATTTTTAATCCGAATAACGTCGTTTCAAGTCCGCTTTACACCAAATTTCACAGATGAGTCAAATAACATATATTAAACCTGTTTCGGTCTCCAGAACCATAATACGGGCCCGGTAACACGGTTTTCACATAATTATTCATTTTAAAATTCCTTTATTATTTTCAGAAAATAATTTTCTTTAAAGATTCATTTCTTGGGTTTGGGACTTCGAAATTCGATTCCGGGCATATGTCCAAGTCCCATATTTTCCTACGGACCTTTCGAGACCGTCACATCACGGGTCCGGGTCCGTTTACCAAGAATGTTGACCAAAGTCAACCTTATTCATTTAATTATCAAAAATTTCCATTTCCATCAAATTCCAACATGCAAACTTCACGGCTACACGCTCGGGCTGCGCACGCATATCGAGGTTAGACTAACGGAGGCTTTTCGGGGCCTCGGAACACAGATTTAGCTAGAATTACTTAGGATGACTTTTTGGGTCATCACAGACGTAAGTTCAACTAAGGTGTATAAGGCCCAAAACGAGCAAGAAGTATAGTTAGATGCTAACAACGTCGGATAAAGCATGTAAGAGTAGACTGACAAGTAGATACTACATATTATGACAATTCAATTAAAGGCATGGGAAGACACTAGACAATCTAAACCGGTCAGATACCTCATATAAACTAGGTACCCACTCGTCACCTTGCGTACACGGTTTTCACATAACAAGATAGCACAATTTACACAATTCCTAAGGGGTAGTTTCCCCTACACAAAGTTAGGCAAGACACTTACCTCGAATAGGCCAAATCAATATTCAAATTAGCTTTTCCTTTAAAAATTCACCTATGATCGGCTCAATCTAGCCAAAGATGATTCAAATACATCAAGCAATGCAAGAGAAAATAACTTCAATTAACAAAGCTATGATCTTTATACAATTTGCAAAAAGTCAACCACCGGGTCAACACCTTGGAACCTGATAAAATTTACAAAACCCGAACACTCATTCTCATACGAGTTCAACCATACAAAGAATATCAAATTCCAATACCAATTCGTCCTTCAAATCATCATTTTACATTTTGAGATTTTTTACAATTTTCCCCAAATTTTCATTTTGATTCTCATGAATTTTGATGTTAAATCTAAGGTATAATCAAAAAATATAATTGAAAATTATTTAGAGGCACTTACCGAATGATTAAATACGAAAATTCCCTCTCAAAATCGCTCATTCTCGGACCTAGGGTTCAAAATATGATAAAATGAGGCAAAAACCCGAATTACACAGCTGAAAACAAGCTGCAGATGTCACATTTGAGCCTTCGCAATTGCGAACAAGAAAAGGGCTGGAAAAGGTCGCATTTGTGACAAAAAGTTCGCAATTGCGATCTGGGCATCGCAATTGCGATAGAGATGTTCGCAATTGCAACCACACTAGAAACCAGCAGTCTCCCCGACACGGAATTGAGCATAACTCCCTCATACGACGTCCAAATTCAATAATTCTTTTTGCTATGGCTCTGTAATTATGGTACGGATATAATTGTTCAATAAAGACTGAATTTGGAGCTCATTTTCTCAATTTGTTTTTATTTATGATTGAAGAAACGACGACGAAGCAACACAACCCAAACCTATATGAAACTCACTCAAGCCATTTGTTACCTCGTCCGAACATACCAACAAGTATCGAAACACAACACAACTCGCTGGCACGACCAAAATAACCTCTAGAATCACCAATCATATGCCAAAACACATGAAAATCACAATGAACTTCAAGAACCACTAGAATCGCAATCGAGCGTCCGAATCATATCAAATCAACTCCAAATGATACCAAATTTTGCAGGCATGTTCCAAACTACAATCCAGACCCGATAGACTTAAAGTCAAACCATAGTCAAACTTAGAAAAATTCTAAACCTTTAAATTGCCAAATTTTTCCAAATGATTACGAAACCTTTTAGAAACATCTAAAAAAAATTTCAGGCATACATCCAAGACCAAAATCACCATCTGGACCTACCGGAACCGTCGAAACTTTGATCCGAGGTCAAATACTCAATAGTCAAACCTTGGTCAATTCTTTCAACTTCGAGTTTTTCAAATGAGAGTCACTCCTAAACATCCTTTTCGAACCTCTCAAAAACCCAAACCGGCAATGCACAAAACTCATAATGCACTGTGTGAAGCTACTGATGACCTCAGACTGCTAAGCCGGACGCAGTTGCTGAAAATGACCAGTCGCGTCATTACATCCTCCCCCACTTAAATAAATCTCAGCATGAGCTCACCATACGTACACTCGGGGGTGATTCCCCATCACCCAACCTATGTAGTCCTTGCAACACAACTTAAGTGAAGACCTCAATTCCTCCTTAGTCCATAACGTAAGATAGAACCCAACCCTCAACATATGAAACTCATAATAGGATCCAAATCTTGCATCATCACGTTGTACAAACCTGAACAAGATGAATCGAGCCACAATTTCAACCTAGGGCACAATCACATGATGTTCCACACAACTCAAATGCCCGTCGTAATATCTTCTGACCATCATAGCTGCCGATAACAATCTGGATGCCGGCAATATGCTTCACTTTGAATAAAATCTTGTTCTGGACCTCCACGACACTGACCGAGATACAAGAAACATGCAGAAACTCATAACCACCCATGAAATCAACAAGCCAAGAAGCTCTCTCTCCCTTTAAGAGCCATTGCCCAAATTTTGAGCAGATTTAGCACCATCCTTCAAACCACTCCTCACCCCAAAACGATAGTGCGAATCTTAGGTCTAAGAATCTCTTCTCTTCCAATACTAACATCTCATCACAAAAACACACACATTCTCACATTACACGGTCTGTACTCCAAACGGGCAATAACCCAGACATGTAGCAAAACAGAAGGAAAGCAAGGTACGAGGATTATCTAACAAGTGCAATAGATATAAATGAAAAAGTACAATTTCATCAACTTATCCCACAGAGGGAAAACATAACACAATATAAACACAAGGAGAGGGTATCTCACATAACATTCGTCGCGGCGTGCAGCCCGACCCCAAATATATCAATCCACATAAGGATGCTCATCGAGCTAGAGTGCTTGGGTTCACTGATCACCTGAATGTTGATATCAAGCAAAATAGAGTGCACAAGTATAACTGTGGGAAATGAATAGAAATAGAACAACATGGAGGAAAACAAGCACAACTAAGGTGCAATGAGCAAATCAACATCACCGGCGTCATCTTGCCCACATCGCCATAGGGCATGAACAGAATTACAACATGCGAGAGAATAATCATAGAACCTCACATCACATTATCGCATAATAGAGGTACATAACATAGGCCACGGACACATATAACATTCGTCCTGACCGGTAACATAATCGTGATAACAGTCTCACAAGAATACCCAAACCCGATCTGATATAAAGTACACATTCTTTTTGGGCATTCAAATAGCCCCCCAAACCAAATCCTGATAATTCCCAAATAGGTAAATATCCTTCAAAAAAGTCCATAGCAACTTACCGAAAATTTTACCATTAGTCATTCCATTCTCAAAATTTCTTCACAATCCGCAAACAAGGAATAGTCCGCATAAGAGGACATCCAGCCCCAAAACCTCAAGAATACCATAGCTTCCATACCCACTCAACTACGCTACTCGAATGGCTGATACATCACTCACATACCATCATCTTACTAAAACACCTTATGTAAATTTCCCAACCGCGTTACGAAGTCTGAACCTCAGAAGCCTCAAAACCCCGTAATCACCATACCACTAGCCAAACATCTGTAACCCATAACACAAGGGGCCTTCATGAAATGCACGCTCTTCTCATATGATATCCAATAATGCCAGCATTCTATTAACCTCTAATATCCATCTAGGAGAAAGCCATAATGTACAAAATATCCCTTATGCCCATAGCAGATAGCCGACTCACGCCGTGGCCAACACTATCTGGAACTATCTGAGACCTGCCTGCACGCAACTAAGCCATCACGACTGTATCTCCCCAACTCAATCGAATCACACAAGCTGTCCAACCCAAATGTACTACCACGGATGCCGGTAGAGAATTCCCATTCAAAAAGGACCAATTACTTCCATTGTTATGCTGATCCAACACCACAGTGCTGACCCATTTCTTCGAACACTCCTCGTCTTTCCTCTTGGTTAGCACTTCTCCCTGTCAATACACAATGATCCCAACCAAAGCCCAATGCAGAAAATCCTAGCACGAACCACGTAGCCCAGAACTCAAAACCACTGTATTTCCTCTGAAGCACCCCGTAATGCCGCAACCAAGATGCCCACGCTGAATAGACCTCCTGTGAATCTGAAGTTGTTTCTCCGACTTCCCTTGAATACTGAAATTCATATCCATTAATGAAGTAGAAACACCGCAAAACCCAACATTATCCCATGTAAGATCTCATATCTTAATCATATGCAAATTTCGGGGAACCTCATAATACAATAAATATATATACACATCTATGGCCCAACCTGATGTAACACCTGACTCTGCAATCTGAATGCTGCTAAAGGACTCCCCCACTTGACGCGAAGCCATAGAAAATAACATATGATGATCCACAAAACTAACTTTCACAGCTCGCACAACACCAATCACAAAGTACTCCTAATAATCTACTAAGCGCACGTCCCTTCTTGTGACAGTCAAACTCGCTCCCTCTAGTGCCTTGAATGATAAAATGTATCTTCCACTGAGTAGAAATATCATGCAAACCAAATAGTCTCCAATACCACCAACTATCCTCAAATCAACAGCACCTCGGTGATCCTACCACGATCACGACCACTAGTCAATTAATTAAACCCTCCCAACCTCGTAATAGTCAACAGATGCTAGAACCCGCTACATCCCTATGTGAAAAACTGAAGAGTCTCTAAATACCTCTACATTCTTAGTCTTGAGGACATGTTGAGAAAATGTTTGAGCATCCTTGGCTCCCTCGTAGCCCATCCACCGCATCACGAACAATTGGTGCATAACTGATATCGAATGCAATACGATACACAAGTGGATGCAAAGGGACATAAGATATATGCTTCGAGCTAAATCAATGTCGCACGATAAGAAATGGAAGACGTGAAATTTCCTAATAGTTTCCGTATCCTCTCAAAGATAAGTACAGACGTCTCCGTACCGATCCGCAAGACTCTACTAAACCTGCTTATGACTCGTAGAACCTATGAACCTAGAGCTCTGATACCAACTTGTCACTACCCAATTTTCCCTCCGTTGGGTATCATGATGGCACCTAGTCTTAGGGACTAGGTAAGCCTAATATTTATTGAATAACAATAATAAATAACATCTGACAACTTTATAAATGGAATTCTCTATAAAATTTATAATTCCCAAAATAGGTTGTACAAGTCATAAACCTTTCTAGGAGAAATTTTACATAATGAATACATCATTTATTCGGAATATAAGAAACAATGGAAATAAATACATTAGAGGGTGACTTTAGAGCCTTACGAACGCCCGACAGGTATACCTTGAAGTCTCCAACCACACCAAGCATGAGTCTCTAAACCTACTCGATTCGAAGTACCTGGCTCTGCACAAAAAAAAATATGCAGAAGCGTAGCATGAGTACACCACGGTGATACCCAGTAAGTATCAAGCATAACCCCGGTAGAGTAATGACGAGTCCAGGTCAAGACACTCACTAAACATATAAACCTGAGCAGGATATGACATAAAGCTAACAAGAAAAGAATATCTAAAGAAATGCCAATAGCAAACAGTAATCAGAATACAAATAGTAGTAACTATAAGGGAAACACAGCTGGCAAAGAGAACTAACCAAGTAACTAGACAACGACATAGTTGGAATACAAACAAGGGTAAATGTGCTCAAGTAGAGAAAACGATGTCAACTCAACCAATCAAATCGTTTATAATACACGACTCTAATAATCCCAATTCTTGAAATCTCATAACATAGATCACATCTTTCAATCTTTAACACACACGACACCTTGTGCCCACATCTTTCCGTCTCACATTGCATGGTAAAATCCACGTCCCACTCAGTACATAATATCTGTGACAAATGCTAATTAGGACGTTCAAGAGACTTTATGTATATATGATGAAAGTAAGACTACAACTTCTGAACTAAGTGGGAAATCAATGAGAAAAATGAGTTTATTTTGGAAATCATTTGGGTAATAAAAATAACCTTTTTTAAATAAATACAACATCAGATAAGCTACTGAATTTAATATAGGATTTATTGAATTACAATATAATAATGATTTCTTTTTCAGTAAAATAAAAACCTCAGACAGGCCAAGGAGATTAAGTTGAGAAATCCATTAAAGTAAAATATGACAACTAGTAGAAAATGGTAAGTATCGAAATAGGGTGGGTTTTAACTTAAAAGTCACACAAGGCAGTATGGTATTAATTCTTTTATTTTTGTAAAGTCACTATATTACTAACAACTTAACAGGATAGGAGGCAATGAGTCAACGTAGTAAGTCACCTAGAAAATCAATTTCCCAGAATAATAGTATTAGGAAAAATAACTCAGGAAATGGCATCAAGGCGTTAAGTTAACGACAATAACTCTTCCTCGGAAATTAGTAAAGGACGAGTAATACAAATTCTCAGTATCTATTTCGAAAGAACCAAAAACAATACAACAAACGGGGAATACAAACAAAAAATATGTTGCGGCGCGCAACCCGATCCCACCATTGTCACGACCCAAATCTGAACTCGGGTCGTGATGGCGCCTAACACCGGGATCAGGCAAGCCAACACTGGTGTTACTAACGAGATTACCTTATTTGATAGATTATTCTGAAACTTTGCCAATTTTTAAGGTTAAAGAATTGTAAGGTGAAAACATGTAACTTAGCCAACTCAAATCAACACAACCAAAAGGACCAAAAATAACATATACAGTGCCAAGAGTGTAACATCTACTACGTGTTCCAGGACCTTGTGTAACAAGTCTACGGGCGGACTAGTAGAATATACAAAATATGATAGAATATTGTGCCATTGTCTGAAGTAAATAGACAGAAATAACAAAAGACAACTCCAAAGTGCTGCTGAGATACGTCAAGGGGAGTAGCTCACCGTGGAGTCGGGTACAGATTATGCTCTCAAGATCACGCTCTGGTCAGATAACCAGATGCACCTGCCTCAGAACCTGTACAATTAAATACAGAAGTGTAGCATGAGTACATATAAACAAATATGTACCTAGTGAGTATCCTGTCTAATCTCAAAGAGGTAGTAACGAGAGGTCGACGTGATACTTACTAGGGTCAAGATGTAATAATATAAGTGAAAATATCAAGTATAAATTTACAATTTACCTCTGCTTGTCAAATCACACTAATATAAAATAAACGAACTTTTACTTTTCACATGAAACATTTTATATGATAACAACAAGACTCTCAGACAAAATATACAACACATAGTATGTCGAAGCGTGCGGCCGAAGCGTCGCGAAAATAAATGTACAATGCCGAGGGTCGAACGGCTCGAACCATAGACGCATCTATTACCCCGCTCGCGAATCGAACATTCGACGCGGTTGACATAATAATAAGGCTACCCCGATCGCGAATCATACATGCGACACGGGTGCTCGTATACATACAAAGAATTTTCAGGAAAATCCAGGAATTCAATAGAGATTATACTTGCAAACAAGAACTTAAGCATCTGAAATTTTGAACGTAACTTCCTAATATTCTCATGCTAATTCAAGGGCAATAAGAAACTCAAAATACATTTAGGGGTACATGTAAGGCACATAAAGGCATGTTCGTGAGTCCTAAATCTACCCGACGTGGCATAATAGTAGCTACGCACGGACTCTCGTCACTTCGTGCGTGCGTATCCCCCACAAATAAGGACATTTAAATCATGTATAATTACCTATGGGAACAATTCCCTCTTACAAGGTTAGAAAGGAGACTCACCTCGTGCCGAACCTACTTTCCGGGTCAAGAACGCGCCCGAAACTCCGAACTCTACACTCGAGGACTCGGAACTAGCCAAATGTTATACAAATCCATCACTTTATGCTCAAAGTATGGAAATTCTCCTATTTAATTAGTAAATATATCATTCTTGAAGAAATTCCAAAATTCACCCCCGGGCCCACACGCTCGAATTCCGAAAATTCACGAAGTAAACACTCACCCATAACCTAAGGATTGTCAATACATGATTTTTACTTGATTTCATAGCTAACTGTCGGGTAATCCCCTAATTTTCTCGAAAGCCCTAGGTTACTACCCAATTCTTGATTTTCACTAATTTAGAAGGTTAATTTAGCTAAGAATTCACGAACTAAACTGACTTTGGGGTAGAATTTACTTACCTCTCAGTGGTTGGGTCGTGGAGTCCTTTTTCCAAGCTCTCAAAGTCTTTTAATGGAGGAAAGAATGAGGAAACAATGAAGAATACCGTGTTTTAAAGAAACACACTGCCTAAAAGTGGTTCTGCACTTGCGGCTCAAGGACCGCACCTGCGGTCTCGCACCTGCGGAAATGGACGAGGAGGCCTGGGTTCGCACCTGCGAAGATGAGACCGTATCTGCGGCTCCGCTCTTGCAGAAATTTGTCCGCACCTGCGAGACATGGGCTGCCCGATGGGGGTCGCAACTGCGAGGCTGGGACCGCAGGGGCGGTCCTGCACCTGCAACTGGGAAATCGTACCTGTGGTCACACCAAAACAGGTGCACCAACATCGTTTTCAGCTGGTTTTTGGCCTCGTTTGGTGTCTGAGAGGCACCTGGGCCCACCTGAGCCCCCGTCCAAATATACCAACAAGTCTTAAATCACAATACGGACTCGCTCGAGCCTTCGGAACACTCAAAACAATGCAAAAACTCAAAATCACACCTCAAAACCCCTAGAATCAAAACTTGAGAACTTCAAGTTCTTGAATTCGATAACAATGCGCCGAACCGACCTATACTACTCGGAATGACACCAAATTTTGCAGGCCAGTCATAAATGACATAACGAAACTATTCCTAGTCTCGGAATTCCGTTCGAACCTCGATAACACATAAACACGTTCCAAACCAAATTTCAAACTTAAGGAAATTCTTATTTCGATATTGGGCGCCGAAACACTCCCTGGTCATTCAAAACCCTTTACGAACATACGCCCAAGTCTTAAATCATCATACGAAGCTACCAGAACTATCGGATTTCAATTCCGAGGTCGTTTACTCAAAATGTTGACCGAAGTCAAATTTGGCCAAAAAGGCCAACCTTAAGGAACTAAGTGTTCCTATACTGCTCCAAACACTTCCAAACCCTGAACCACCCATCCACGCAAGTCATAAAACACAATAAGCCGCTATGGGAAGTTTCATTTAGGGGAACGGGGTCCGATAACACAAAACGATCGGTCGGGTCATTACATTCTCCACCTCTTAAACAAACGTTCGTCCTCGAACGGGTCTAGAATCATACCTGAAGTGCTGAATAATTGTGGATATCTGCTCCGCATGTCCTCCTCGGACTTCCAAGTCGCCTCCTCGACTAGTTGGCCCCTCCACTGGACCTTTACATCAGAAACTCTCTTGGATCTCAATTGGCGATCATGTCTATCAACAATAGCAACTGGCTCCTCCTCGTAGCCCAACCTCTCATCCAACTAAATAGTGTTGAATTCAACCACGTGAGAGAAGTCGGCGTGGAACCTCCGGATCATGGATACATTAAAGACCGGATGAACCCCTGATAAACCGGAGGTAAAGCGAGCTCATAAGCAAACTCTCCAACTCGCCTCAATACCTTGAAAGGACCTATAAACCTCGGGCTCAACTTTCCCTTCTTCCCGAACCTCATAATACCCTTCATCGGCGACAATACCTTGTCTCCCTCCATAAATGCTACATCACGCGCCCTCTGATTCGTGTAACTCTTCTGTCGTGACTGTTCTGTGCGGAGCCTCTCCTTAATTAACTTCACTTTCTCCAAAGCATCCCTCACCAGGTCGGTGCCATATAACTTAGCCTCGCCAAGCTCAAACCATCCGATAGGAGAACGGCATCGCCGACCATACAAGGCCTCAAATGGAGCCATCTCGATGCTGGAATGATAACTATTATTGTAAGAAAACTCGGCCAAAGGCAAGAACTGGTCCCACTGACATCCAAAGTCAATCACACATGCCCTGAGCATGTCCTCCAATATCTGAATTGTGCGCTCCGACTGGCCATCAGTCTGACGGTGAAATGCGGTGCTGAGATCTATCTGGGTACCCATCTCACTATACAATGCTCTCCAGAAATGCGAGGTGAACTGAGGACCTCGATATTATATAATGGACACCGGCACACCGTGCAACCAGACTATCTCCCGAATGTAGATCTGGGCCAACCTCTCAGAAGTATATGTAGTAGCCACTGGAATGACCCAAACTGCGTCAACCTTCTACAACGTCCGAGGAAACCCAACCACGAAGTCCATAGTGATGCGCACCCACTTCAACTCAGGAATGGGCATCTACTGAAGTAGGCCTCTGTCACGACCCAAAACCTATGGGTTGTGATGGCGCCGGACACCACTGTCAGGCAAGCCA
>MDKH01023907.1:0-44961 GCA_005239495.1 Nicotiana undulata
CCCCTCCCAAAAAAAAACCCCCAACCCCCAACCCAACAAAAAAAGAAGAAATTAAGGATTAGCTCATCCAAATTTAAACATGACTAAAATCATGGCATACCTTGCCAATTAAGTGGAGCGAGGCAGGCCATCCAGATGAAATTGCAGTTTCTAAACTAGCTAGCTCGTTATCCTCCAAAAGAGCAGATACATAACTGTTTGATCCAGAAAACAGAGAAGAGAGTGACAAGGGAGATTAAGATAAGACAGTGGAAGAATAAACATCAATATCAGGGTACATAACAACGAGACCCACTTGCTACTTGTTCATAAAACAGTTCAATTACTGAAACATGTTTGACTAGAGGTGCTATTGACTTAGTGCTAGGCATTCAGGAGTTAAGGAAAAGATGCTAAAACCATTGAATAACATATTGAACTGAATCCAAAGATAGACAGAAATTATCAAAAGGTTGAAACATTTAAATTTGGTACAAGTGCTAGAGAAATAGATGACTTACCCCAATAAAGCATCAAACCACACATATATAGTCTGCTCAGGATCATTAGGAACCGCGATACCCCAATCTACTGATGCTCGAGAAATAGAGAAATCTTTCAGGCCGCTTTTAATCCAACCTTGGACCTTTAAATAGCCTATATCAGTTATATTTCATATTATTCTGAAACGACATGAATTATGACCAGGGTGTGAATTGAGACAGCAAATAGGACACGTATCTCAGAAAGCAGTAGTCACATTTAGCAAATGACAATGGAGCATGTGTCTATATTTCTAAGCATTCGAAGGATGCTACATAACCTGCCTACAATGTCTTACAGCTGAAATGAAATATTTAGCAGGATGAATATCTATTGGTTCATTGAATAATAAATCCATCTCTTTTTTTCGTGATTAAAAGAAATAATATAATTCATCTCTAGTGAACCTAGTTTAACTGAACTAATGTCATATCAATGCAAAAAGTGAACTTTAACCTCCAGGTAAATTGATGCTTTGGACAGGAAGTGACCATATCATTTATGAGAAGTGAGAGCAACTTCCAGGAATGAGATATTCTCCGCACATAGATATTGTTTACGTATTTCGCCGAAGCCAATCTGATATGGATCTCTTCTAGCTTCCTCCAGGTGATACTATGAACCAATAAGGTACAGATCATAAAATTCTAAACCAAATATATATTTCTGAACAGCTTACCTCATTTAGACGATAAGAGGGCTGCACGAAACCAGGGTTTTGTCTTAAAATTTCTTCCAACTGTTGTTGATACTTTGACAAGGCAAAGAAGTAATTATCTTCTTTTCTTCTCACACATGGCTTTAAGTGCGTAGGACAACAGTTATTATCCAGCAAATCCTTCTCGTCCTGCAACTCTTCCAATGTTACAAATGGACTGCCCAATAATAAACAAACTAGATTTAGCCATGCATAAATGCCATAGCAGCGTGTGCTAAGTTGGATATTGCATAATTTGAGTTGTTTGAGTTACAGGACATTCTCATAATGTCATGCATCCTTTTATCTTATCTCAACTATACACAAACATTGGACTATCTATATACTATTTTAAGAGGCGGCGCTGCAATCAAACACCGTGAAATTGCTAGAAAAGTAAAAGATGGAAAATGATTATATTATAATCCAAAACTTTATAGTTAAAAGGCACCCACGCAGTGCCGGAAAGAGATGACACTTGTGAGGCTCAGGGCCTGCAGCATATTAAGCCAAGCCTCAATGCACATGGAATAGGGCTCAAAGTCACACAGAAATCATTCAAAACCGCGTAGTCAAGGTTACTATCTTTCACCTTGAATGAAAATTCATACAAAAAAACCGCTGACTCAAATGCCTCGTGCCTAGAATGACTACTGAGACATGGGAGAACATAGTAAAATTTTATGATCCTGCATAATGGATTATGTGGACAAGCACATCATATGAAGGGAAGGGACAAGATTTAATTAAAACAATTACAATTGAGTCCTCACCTTGTACTCCTCACAATTGACACAATAAAGTCCCTCATAATCAGCCCTGTATATGTCGCCATTGGCAAGAACCCGAGAGTAAAATTCCTTCACAACAGCTTCATGTTTTGGATCAGTTGTTCTGATAAACTTGTCATAACTTATGTCAAACTGCAGTAACAATTAAAAAAATAAAAAGCATTAGCTCGATTGATGAGAGCTCCTATTACATGAACTAAGGTCTTAATTTTGAACCCTTGCCTTCTCTGTTCTACCCACCCAATCAAAAAAGAAAATTCCTGATAATATTCCTAAGAGCAAAAATTAGATGAAAGCACTAGTTGAGGAATATACATCTTTCCATAGAGCTTTATAAGCTTGTGATACAACGTCGCAGTGTTCACTTGGGCTGGTACCATTAGCTGCAGCTGCAGTAGCAATCTTCTCTCCATGTTCATCTGTGCCAGTGATGAATATAACTTTCTTCTCAAGTAACCTCTGCAAGAAAAGGAACTCTGCAACCATCAGCCTATAAGAATCGCACACCAGGACATACTTAGAGGAGGCTCACATTATTTGTTTTAATTATGTCCCTCCGTTCCTTCTATTTAGAAAGCTAAAACCATATCTTGTGGCAGTCTATTAATGGAGGAATCTTTTCTTCAAATTTCTATATTTTTCCCTCCTGCACCCGCTCCGGGGTGGGAGACGGAGGTGTCTTATATAGTTTTTTCCTTCTTCTTTTTTCTTTTTATTAAGTGATGTCTTTCTCCGTTCAAGTGCTTCTAGATTTCATACTAGGACTACAAATAATAAAATCTGCTACTACACATAAAGCCTAAACAAGATCGTGATCGACACGTGAATCCACTCCATTTGCACATTTTGTACTAGGATTACCAATCCACAATAAATAAATTTGATGTTAGAAGTCAAAAGGGTCTTAAAAAAATGAATGCAAAAGCAAAAAACATTTGATTCTTTTGCAGACTCGGGAATCACATCATAACTACAATGAAGTTCTACACAAAAGTGAAAAAGGAGGCTCCAATTACCATCAATGCCTAACAAACTAAGTATGCGAAAGAGTTCAATCCTCTCAAATTCAAATTATAATCGGCCACCAAAAACAGTAGAGATGGCTAAGCTCATCTATGTCATCTCCCCCGCCCCCTCCTTTTCCAATTGTGATAAGATAATCAGTAGAGGCTATAACCTTGTATTCGAAAGGAAAAACAGAGAATGTAGGCGAATTGACAGGCAATGAGATACCCTAAAGTAGTAATGCAAAGATAACTTCACCGCCCCATATTATATAAATCAATCAAGTACACCTCAATCTCAATCTAGTTGAGGTCAGCTATATAAATCCTCTAATATCAATTTCTCTGTACTCGGGTCCGTTTCATTCTACTAATACTAGACAGTTTGTCTAGTATGCAAACCAGATGATTGGTAAAACTAGGAATTCTCAAAAATCTCACACTTGTCCCTGCACTAACATACAAGTCTATAACCAAACTAAAAGAACTCCACAAAATTACACTGAAAAATTAAAATTGTAACACCCCAGACTTAGACAGAGTGCCACATCGGCAAAACACAAGAGTGATGTTGTACCCTAGTGACGCGTTTTAAACCCGTGAGGGGTCAGGCCCAGAGCGGACAATATACCTAGCGGGCTGGGCTCTTACAAAAATCTTGCATAAGATTTAAACAAAAAGGTCAAATCTTTGAGACCAAGAATTACAATTTTAAAAAGGGGATAACCTGAAAACGGGCAATGGCATCAGCAGCAATGGTGGTATAAGCACTGCCCATATGAGGAGGGGCATTAACGTAATAAAGTGGAGTTGTGAGTACAAATGGATCACTCCCATTTGTAAAAAGACTATCTTTACCATTACTGCTGCTGCTGCTGCACGTGCAGTAAAGTGCAGTTCTCGAAGAAGAAGAAGAAGAAGAAGAAGAAGGAGATGAAAACAAAGTTTTACCAAAGTTAATTCGACTCTTGAAATAGGACTTTCTTATATTTAAAGAATTGCGCAAAGGGGTTGAAGATAAGAAATATAGACTGTTATGAATGGAGTGTTGAACTCTGCACGCCATTTTTTTTGGGTTAAATTGAATGACTGCGTGGAGTATAATGGATATCTATGTTTATGGGGATTTTGAGATTGAGTTCAATAAGGTATAGGGGATGAAATTAGACTGTTTTTTACAGCTTTCATTTGGGGTATGCTTAAGTGGGCGTTTGAACATAAGAATTGTAAAATTACAAACAAACAAAAAAAAGTGAGAAATTGTTTTTAAGCAAAAATGGTATTTGAGAATTAGAGTTGTGTTTGGACATTAATATTATTTTGGGTTATTTTTCAAGTTTTGTGAGTGATATGAGTAAAAAATTTTGGAAAATAATTTTTTGGAGTATTTAAAATTTTCAAAAAAATCCAAAATTCATGTTCAAGTGAAAATTAAAATTTTTACGGCCAAACACTGATTTAAAAAAATGATGAAATTTTTCAAAAACAAGTGAATTTTTTTTTTAATGTCCAAACGGGCTCTTAAGTTTTGCTGAAAGGTGGAGAGTTATGAGATGAGGCAACTAAGTGAGCGTTTGGGCATAAGAACCGTAAAATTCTAAAATAAGGGGAATTTTTTTTGAAGTGTAAATGGTATCTGAAATTTAGAGTTGTGTTTGGACATGAATATGATTTTGGGTTGTTTTTTAAGTTTTGTGAGTGATTTGAGTGAAAATTTTGAAGAACAGCTTTTTGGAGTTTTTCAAATTTTCGAAAATTTCCAAAATGCATCTTCAAGTGAAAATTGAAAATTTTATGAACAGACGCTAATTTTGAAAAATATGAAATAATTTCGAAAAAAGGGGAAAATGTTCTTATGTCCAAAAGGACTCTAAGGACCCGTATGGCCATAGATTTTGCCAAAATAAAATTGGATTTTATTTGGCAAACACATGTTTGGATATAGATTTTGCCTACATTTGGCAAAATACCAAATTCCAAAACCAGCTCAGTAGCTGGTTTTGGGCCAAAATATCACTATTATATTTTATAAAAATTGCCTCAAACTTTTGTATTTTATAAAAGAGTCCACCATTTATTATTTGTAACAATGTTGCGTCGTCTTCTCGGTCATCTGATAGTGTATCATGTAGTTCATTATAAAAATGATAATTTTATACCAAATTTATTTATGTTCAGGACTATGATTTGCGATAATATAATGAATGTTATTGATAATGGTACTTTTGGGTACTTGTGATAGTTTTTAGAACTTGTGGGTATAAGTCATTGTATACGGCCAAAATCGGACTCACTGTGGCACTCCACGCTCGGCCTCGAGAAGTTCGAAGCAGAATTTGAAGTTTGACTCCGAGGTTTATCCCTCGAGGGAGCATATCGAAGGTTCACTGTGGTCAACCTCGAAGCAGAAAGAAAACGATGATCATCATAGAAAGATGGGAAATTCCTATTGGAAAAGATGATGTAAAGAACAGTATTTAGAAATTTTATGTGTATTGATTGAATTCTCCTATGTACAGTGTGTTGCTTAATACAATTCAGAAAATAATCTGTGTATAACTACCTATATAGTTGTCACTATCCTATTGGTAAAGAAATAACAAACTCTAAGATAAAGACAAAATAGAAAAACTATATTTACATGAGAATCTTCTAATACTAATCTGCCAGGCCAAATAAAGTCTGAGCCCAATAGTGAATAAAGAACGTCTGGGCCCGAATACTTTGAGAAAGGTAACCCACTTCATTATGAGCCCAATATCAAATACCTAATTTAGCGTATTAAACCCTTGTTCAGACATAACCTCGACATGTCCGACAAAGTATGGTTCTTGTCTTCTTCATTCAATTTCCTCGTCTACAAATCGCCATTGTCATCTGATAAATTAGAATTTCTTGTTCCAACATTCCCCCTCAAGTTGGAGGGAGAAGAAGCAACGCCCAACTTGCCTAGAATTAAACGGTGAGTAGGACCAGAGAGGGGTTAGGTAAAAACGTCGGCGATCTGAGAAATTGACGGAATAAAAGAGATGGAGATGAGCCCACCAAGGTATTGATGTCGCAAAAAGTGACAGTCGAGGTCGACGTATTTGGTGCGCTCATGGAAGACGGGATTTTTGGCGATGTGGATGGCGGCTTGTCTATCAGAGATGAGGGGAACGGGAAGAGAAGGGGTGAGGGGAAAATCCTCAAATAAACGTAGTAGCCATGTGATTTCAGTGACAACACGACGCATAGAGCGATACTCTGCCTCAGCAGATGATAAGGAGACCAAATATTGTTTATTGGACTTCCAAGAGATAGGGGAAGAACCCAAAGTGATGAAGTAAGCACCGATGGATTGGCGAGTATCACGTCAACGACCCCAACCAGAATCACAAAAAGCGAGAAGATTGAAAGAGGGGGCAGAACACAGAAAAATACCTAACCCAGGATCAAGAAGAAGATAACGGAGGCAACGAAGAGCAGCATCAAAGTGAGGGAGACGAGGAGATTGCATGAATTGGCCGAGGTGTTGGACAGAGAAGGAAAGATCTGGGCGAGTGTGAGTAAGGTAATTGAGTTTTCCCAAGAGTTTTTGAGAAAGTGTGGGATCCAGGAGAGGCTCGCCGTCATTGATGCGAAGACGAGGAGTGGGATCAAGAAGAGAGGAGACAGGGTGAAGGTCTAAGCAGCCAAACTCGGATAAAAGATCCAAGGTAAACTTTCTTTGACTCAAAATTATCCTTTGTGGTTCTCTGATGATTTCTAGACTTAGGAAATAATGTGCTTGTCCCAAGTCTTTTATCTGAAACTCATAATTTAGAAAACCTTTATGAGTGTTAAGATCAAATGGATCACCGCCTGTTAGGAGAATATCGTCAACATAGACAGCAATAATAGTGACGCAACCTTCTAATTTCTTAAAAAACAAAGAGTAGTCGTTTAGGGAATGTGAGTAGCCTTTGAATTTGAGAGCAGTAGTAAAGCAAGCATACCATTGTCTTGAGGCTTGCCTCAACCCATATAATGACGTCTTTAGCCTACAAACATGATTAGGAGTAGGAGGGGAAAGGCCAGCTAGGAATTTCATGTAAACTTCCTCCTGTAAATCACCATGGAGGAAGGTATTGTTCACGTCAAGTTGAGAAATGGCCCAGTTTTGCTTAACAACTACACCCAATAAACACCTTATGGTGGTCATCTTGACCACGGGGGAATAAGTTTTAGTAAAGTCAATTCCTTCTCGCTGGATATCACCTCGTACAACCAAACGGGCTTTAAATCTTTCCACTGAACCATCCTGCCTATATTTGACTTTATAAACCCATTTGCAAGGTAGAGCCTTCCTGTCTTTGGGTAGAAGAACCACTTCCCAGGTGTTGTTAGCCTCAAGTGCAGCAAACTCCTTGTTCATGGCCTCTTGCCACCCGGGGTGAAGAGAGGCTTGGGAATAGGAAGTAGGCTCAGAGATGTAGGAAATAGAATTGAGAAGAGATTGATTGGAAGAAGATAAAGCTGAAAATGATAAAACAGGGAGGGGAAACAGGGGTTTCAAAACAAGAGGGAGTGAGATTTATTAGCAAGACTGAATTGCAGATATAATCATTCAAGTAAGTAGGTAAATTGTGTTCTCTAGTCGACCTTCTAAGGGCAGGGGTGATAGAAACAAAAGAGTGAGAGTTAGAAGGAGAGAGGGAAACAGTAGGAGGGGAAGGATTAGGAGATAGATTGGAGGATGGGGAGTTAGGAGGGGAGGGAGGAGGGAACGATGAGGAATGATGAGGAGGTGGGTGAGGCAGTGGGCTGGGGGAAGTAGGCTGATCAAAAGGAATATGAGAGTTCACAGTAGGAAAAATGGGAGAAGAACCTAAAGAGGAGACATGGGGAATATAGTTTCATGAAAAATAACATCCCTAGAAACAAAAACTTTGAGAGTATGTAAATTGAGTAATTTGTATCCCTTTTTCCCAAAGGGGTACCCCAAAAAAATACATTTGTGAGACCTAGGATCCAACGTAGATCTGTGAAGGGGCAAAGTTGAAGCATAACACAAGCATCCAAATGCCCTGAGGATGGCATAATTTGGAGTTTGTCCAAACACGACCTCATGTGGGGTCTTTATGTTTATAACTTTGGAGGGAAATCGATTGATTAAAAATGTGGCTGTTAAAAGACAATCTCCGCAATATTCAGTAGGTAAATCAGATTGAAACAGTAAGGCTCTACAGGTTTCAAGAAGATTCCTGTGTTTTCTCTCAACAACACCATTTTGCTGGGGAGAGTAGACACATGTAGTCTGATGGAGAATGCCCTGAGAGGCAAAAAACTGAGATGAGCTGTGACTGCTGCCCAATTCAAGAGCATTATCTGATCTGACTACCTTGACCTTATTGTTAAATTGTCTCTCAGTCATGGCCAAAAACTATTTTAAAACTGGAAAAGCATTGGATTTAGTGCTAAGAAGGAAAGTCCATGTCCCTCTACTATAATCATCCACAATAGTAAAGAAATATTTGTATCCATCATAAGTTGGAGCGTTGTAAGGTCCTCATGTGTCAATATGAATGAGATCAAATATATGTTTAGAAGTGATAGTAATAGAAAGAAAAGGTAATTTGGCATGTCTGACCTTTGCACAAACATCACAAGGATAAATGGAGAATTCTGAAGAAGGTAAAGAAATAGAAGAAATGCATTTCATATTTGATAATGGAATATGGTCTAGTCTATGATGCCAAAGTCTTACATTAGAAGGAACTTCCCCTAAAGTCAAATTAGAAGAAGAACTTAGTGCAACAACACTTTGATTACAAACAGAATGGATAAAAGCCTTAATTAAATGAGAAATGACTAGTCTAGGCTTGACTTGACTTGTCGGAGCATGATTGAACACATAAATCCCTCGACTGACTTTACCAAGCACCACTGGCCTCTTCAGTGAATGGGCCTGCAAAGTAGCACCAAAAGAAGAAAACATTAGATGGAGTGGAATTGTACACACAATTTGTGCACAGACAACAAGTTGTGGTTGAAACTAGGAACAAAGACATGTCTAAGAGTAAAATCAGGAAGAATGGTAACACATCCTGACTTAAATACTAATACCCTAGCTGAATTAGGCAAGGTGACATAGAAAGTTTAGGAAGAAGTTCCACATTAAAAATGTCACGACCCCAAATTCTAACCGGCCGTGATGACGCCTATCGTGGAACTAGGCTATCCAACTATCACAATATTACACATTTCCTTTAGTGAAATTTCCCAAATCATTAATAACACTTTATAAAAAGTATAAAATTTCTAAATCTTTAACAAAACAAGACAAGCTAACAGTCTATAACCATTCCCCAGATCTGGAGTCAACGGGTCACGATCAGCTAAGAGTAGTACCAGTAACAATATTGTCATAATACAAGGCCTCAAAAACAGAATACTAAGTACGACAATACGGAAAGGAAAATGGAGGTGATGTGGACGCTGGACAGCTACCTCAATATCCCACAGCTGGCGCCGCACGGACTCAGATGACTACCGCTCAGTACCAGTACTTGGATCTGCACACAGAGGTGCATGGAGTAATGATGAGCATACCAACTCAGTAGTAATGAAAATAAATCAAGTATGGCGGTAAGAAACACACAGTAACAAAACATCAATTCACAATAGTAAAACACTGAGTTCTATCAATGTATACATTTAGGCAAGATGTTTAAAACCAGTTTCAGTAAAAATTCTTTGAACAAGCATGATTTCCAATGTTTCACAGTAAAATTCCCAGGAAAGTCTCAGTATAAAATGAATGAATCATAATCAAATACTCAAGTAGAATATCAACATAAGCTGCCCCTTGGGACAAATCAACACTCAGTATCAGCCACTCAGTACCTCACAGTCACTCGGTAGCAGTCACTCAGCACCTCACAGTCACTCACCACCTCACAGTCACTCATCACTCGGCACTCGCACTCAGTACCTACACTCATTGGGGGTGTACAAACTCTGGAGGGGCTCCTACAACCCAAGCATTATAAACAGCCAAGTCATGGCAATAATCACTTTGGCACTCGGCCTCTCACATATCATAACAGTGCAACATGTTGTGGCGTGCAGCCCGATCCAAAAATATCCTCACAATATTGGCACTCGGCCTCACTCAGTCAGAACTCTCGAAATGCCACTCGAGATATCAACAAATGGGGTACTCGACCCAAAATAGTATTTTATATCACAAAAATAGTATAACAAGTCTGAGTTTCGAAAACAACAAAATACGGTGTGACTGAGTGTAAATCATGATCAAAATAGTGAGGAATATCAGAATATAGCCCCCAAGGGGTCTAAACAGGTCGGCACGAGGCCCCAAACATGGCTTACAACCCAAGTATATCAAAAGCAATGAAATACTATTTATCATATGATTTAAAAAAAGTTCTGCAACTCAATGGTTGCCTCACGAAGAACAGATTTAAAATTTCCCAATCAGTACACGCCACACACTCATAATCCAGTGTGTGCGTCACTTCAAAACAATGAAAAGATGCTAAGTACGGAGTTTCATACTCTCAGGACAAGATTTAAAGTCATTACTTACCTCAAACTAGCCCGACAAGCTACTCCGCAATACTCTTGCCCCTCGAATCGGCCCCCAAATGCTCCGAATCTATCAAATTTATCACATCAAAATATGCTAGGGATATGATACCCAATCGAAAAATATCAACATTAGGCACAATTCCCGAAATTAGCCAAAACCCGACCCCGTGCCCACGTCTCGAAACTCGATAAAATTTATACCATAATGATCCCCATCCTCTCACGAGTCTATACATATCAAGAACACTGAAATCGAAGTCCAAATGATCCCTCAAATCCCCATTAGAAGGTCTTTTAATCTCAAGCCCTAATTACCCCTTTTTACACTGATTTTCCCCAAATTATCACCACTAATTAGGTCTTTAATCACATATAATCGAGTCATGAAGTCAAGAATCTTACCTCTAAGTGATTCCCCTTTGGTTCCCTAAAAATCCCTCTCAAAAGCTTCAATCCTGTATAAGAATGGTGATGAGAAGACCAAAATTCGCTAAGTTCAACTTATATACCTTCTGCCCAGGCTTTTCGCACCTGCGGACCGCACCTGCGGTTTTTTATTAAACGACTCAATTTCGCACATGCGGCCCAGGTGTCGCACTTGTGGTCCCGCAGATGCGTCCAAACAACCGCTTCTGCGGTTCTCCCCCCAAGAGCCTCAAATCGCACCTGCGGTCCAAAATTCGCAGGTGCGGGAATGACAGCAACAACAACTTCAACAGCAGAAAATGCCTTCCAAACTCCCCGTTGATCACTCAAAACCATCCCGAGGCCCTCGGGACCCCAACCAAACATACAAACACATCCCATAAACTCATTCAAACTTAGTCGAGCCTTTGAAACACCAAAAACAACAAAATCACATCGAATTCAAGCCTATGAACTTTGAAATTTCTAAATTCCACCAATGATGCTGAAACCATCCAAAACACCTCCAATTGACCTGAAAATTTGCACACACATCCAAAATGACATTACGGATATGATCCAACTTCCGAAATTCCATTCTGACCCCGATAGCCTATTTTCCACTGCCTCCTGGAAATCACCAAAAACTAACTTTCGCCAATTCAAGCCTAAATCTACACCGGGCCTCCAAACCACATTCCAAACACACCCCTAAGTCCCAAATCACCTAACGAAGCTACCCGAGCCATAAAATCCGCATTCTGAATTCGTTTACCAATAAGTCAACTCTCAGTTGACTTTTCTAACTATAAGGCTACTTTAAGAGACTAAGTGTCTCCATTCTCACCACAACCGCTCCGAAACCACACCATCAGACTCCAATACATCATAAACAGTATAACTAATATATGACAAGGCAAAAACAGGGATAATAATGAAAATTCTACGGAACGACCGACCGGGTCATTACAAAAAAGAAGATCTAAATTGGAAGTCATGTGTTTAGAAGCTCCTAAGTCTAAGATCCAGGAAATAGAATTCAAAGAAACACTAATATAGGTCTTAGTGGTAGGAGAGGAAAAGGAAGTACCAACACAATTTGAAGAAATGGTGTCATCACTGGGTGGATCTATCTGGTTAGAAAGCTTGGCAGTCTAAAGGAGCTGATACAGACTGTGGAATTGATCCTGAGTCATTGGTTCTACTCCTGAAGTGGCAAGAGTGGAGACTGATTCCTCAGTTGATACAACTGCATTACTTGTAGGTCCAGATAACCTTTTGGACTTAGTGAATTTGAAATCGGCTGGAAACCCAATGAACCTATAGCAGTTTTCTATGCTATGGTTTTGTTTCTTGCAATAGGCACATAACTGATTTACCTTATTTGCATATGTGTTTGTCCTTTTGTCAGGTGAGTACTTGCGACCAACTCCATAGGGCTGCTGAGTTGCAAGGAAAGCACTCTGGGAAGGAATACCATGCTGGGAGATATGCACGTCCCTCTGTTTCTCATCTCTGATCAGCAGAGAATAAGCATGGTTGACTGAAGGTAAAAGAGATAACATAAGTAGACTGCTTCTAGCAGCAACATATGCATCATTGAGGCCCATGAGAAACTGGATAAGTCTCCCATCTTGTTGATACTTGTAGTGTTTCTCCTTTCCTCCACATGAGCAATCATATGTACAATGTTGAGTAATGTCCAAGCTGTCTAACTCATCCCAGAGTCTTTTTAGTTTGGTATAATAACTAGCAATGTCCAGATTTAGATGTGCTAATTCTGTGATTTCCTTTTGCAGTTGGAAAGGTTGAGGGCCATTGCTTTGGCCAAAACGTTCCCCAAGCTCATTCCAGATGTCCCTTGCAGTTTTGGAATAAAGAACACTTTATCCTATTTCCTTAGAGAGGGAGTTCAAAATCCAAGAAATAACCACGTCGTTGCACCTTGTCCATGGCTTGAAATAATCTGATGAGATTTTGGGTTGAAGGAAAGTACCATCGATAAACCCAAGCTTGTTTTTGGCCGATAAGGCAATGAGAATGCTCATACGTCACCCACCATATCCCTTTTCATAAAAAATGGAGCTGACGAGCACCATACCTGGAGAGTCTGATGGGTGAAGATAGAAGGGGTGAGATGAGTCAAGGATGATAGTGGTTGCTGCAGAATCTGCAAGTTGAGTCACCTGAGGAGTTCGAGTGACAGACGCAGAAGTTTCTTCACCTATGTCTTCCATGATGAAGAATTAAGCTGATAAAAGAGAAGAACAGAGGGTGAAGCCAAGGATTCAACCTTAAAGCTCTGATACCATATGGAAAAGATGATGTAAAGAACAATATATAGAAATTTTCTGTGTATTGATTGAATTCTCCTCTGTACAGTGTGTTGCTTTATACAATTCAGAAAAGAATCTGTGTATAACTACCTATAAAGTTGTCACTATCCTATTGGTAAATAAATAACAAACTCTAAGATAAAGAAAAAATAGAAAAACTATATTTACATGAAAATTTTCTAATACCAATCTGCCGGGCCAAATAAAGTCTGATCCTAATAATGAGTAAAGAACGTCTGGGCCCGAATACTTTGAGAAAGGTAACTCACTTCATTATGAGCCCAATATCAAATACCCAATTTATAGTATTAAATCCTTGTTCAGACATAACCTCGACATGTCCGGCAAAGTATGGTTCTTGTCTTCTTCATTCAATTTCCTCATCTGCAAATCGCCATTGTCATCTGATAAATTAAAATTTCTTGTTCCAACAATTCCCAAGGGTACATGATTAGAGCTGACAAGGTCTGCAAGAATAGTACGAGTCCGTACGGAGCCATTATATAGTTGTACCAATAGCATTTCTTTGTCATAATTAGACATGTACTATGTTGGGATTCTCCCTCCTATATAAAGGGGATCCTTGTCATTTTGTAACACACATGAATATTCAGTATAATAGAACATTCTCTGCTTTTCTTGCCTAAACGTGCTCAAAAATTACTTTACAGATTTATTGTTCTTTATTTATTGTCTTCACTAATTGTTCTTCATTCATTGCCCATTATTAACCATGAAAGGCTATCCTCAAGGCCTCTGATATCATTGTTTCTTCATCGATTGCTAATTATTAACTGCCCTAATTTGACCTCGAGGCTCCCTGTTCTAGCCAGCTCGAGGCCCAGCCTTGTGACAACATTGGTTTGCATATCTTACTTTTCTTACTTACACTTAGCATTTCTTACTTAATAACTAGTATTAAAATAAAGCACATGTTTTTAGAACCACAAAATCAAATATAATTGTTAATACCATTTTCAAGGTAAACAGTCATGTTTCATGTTTTTCCAAAATAAATTTGGGAAATATGTTTTGAAAATTTATGTCCAAACACATTTTCATCTTTAATCCAAAATTCACCTAAATTAGATTTCTCAAAATAAATTTGGGAATTTATGGCCAAACGCTAGCTAAGATTTAAGACCAGGGATGGACTCGACCACTGCCGCACCTTCAATCCTCAACATTGGGTGGGGGGGGGGGGGGGGGGGGGGGGTAATTATAACTTACATTTCATATTATTTAATTAACTTTTGTTTTACATAAATTTGTAATTTTACATATAAGTACCGTCCACACCCATAGGTTAAAGCTTCAAAAAACTTTATTTTGAAGCTTACATATGATATAGTCAAATCATAGAAATTTCTTCTTGTTTTATCCTCTGTGTGGCCTAATGTACTTTTATATGGTATGTGATCACATAAAATAGGGTAAAATATTGTAAATATTTTTATAGTATCACTCAATTTTACATATACCCATTATATTCCTAAATCAAACATTTAATACTCGTATACTATAAAAATTCTATACACTCTTATTCCATCATATAGTAATTAATATTTGGATGAAGTTTCCCTTATCCTAATTTCCATTCGCTCATTCTAGACCAAAATCCTATATATTCTTCTTTTGTGGCAGATTAAATAAATATTTTTGTTTTTCTGAAGTAAAGAGTAATAGTAGTTGGTTGACTTCATTGTCCCAAAAAAAATAAAGATGCATTTGATAGGTTATTTTCATAACTTAGATGATCGTCGAACGAGTTAACTCTCAATTTTTTTATAATTAAAAGCAATTAAATCCTCCATCTGACCTTTTGAAGTCCTAGCTTCCAAAATCCGTATGCAGGAGTGTTTATGGTTCGGTTTGGGTCGATTTTTTCTTAACAAAAAATCTAACCAATTGAGTCGGTTTTTTATCGATTCGGTTTTTGTCGTTTTTTGATTATTTATCGATTTTTTCGTTAAATATGAGACATACACTACCAAACGCATATCACGGCAACTACGTTTTCAACGTAACACTATCAAATCAATTGCTCTTTAAAAATTTTATATCAAGATATATTGATGATAATTGAATCAAATGGTGATGAATAATTTAAGTACTCAATTAAAATCGATTATTTTTAATATAAAATAAATTCTTGAACTTAGTAAAAGAAAACTATCAATCAAACTAGAATGTAAAGGCAAAAAATTAGATTATTATAATAGCAAAGAACTAGACTAAAAATACAAATGATTAATATGTACCATAAAATTTTAGAAACTTTATATAAAAATATACATATATACAGGTGTAATAACAAATTTAAATAGCTACTTTTATAGTCGGTTTGGTTCGTTTTTTCCGGTTATTTTTTGATTAAAATCAAATCCAAACCAAATTTAATCGATTTTTAAAATTCAAAAGCAAAACCAAACCATACCTAAAAAGTATCGACTTTTTTTATCGATTTGGTTCGATTTTCGGTTTAGTTCAATTTTTCGAGTTCGTATGAACACCCCTACGCATAAGGTTCATTGAAATCCACTTCCCTTGGAAAAGCTTATCGGAAGTCCTAAACTATTTTTAAAATTATTATGCCTAAAACCATATACGTGTAATTTATAATGTGATGTAGGGATTAAACATTGCAGGGTAAACATTGCCTAAAATTATTCTTGGAGTATCGCTCAACTTGCAGGGTAAAAAATCGTTCAAATTTGATGACAATTACGTCTTGCAATATTAATTCACATGTATTTTCTTGACTACAGACTTATCTTGGGAGCAAGTCAAAAAAAATTCTGAAAAGTCTTGTATTTGTTCTTCATATTGTACACAAAACTAGCAAATATCCTATTAGATGAGGTACTCTATTTTCCATTCCACTTTGATACTAATATATTTTTTCTTTCTTTAGCAGAATAATAATCATATTATCTGTGATTTTTGAGCTGTAACTGGTTTAGGAAACATATATGCAAGATTTAACGGGACATCAACTTATAATGATTCTACTCCAAGTATGAGTTAAACATCAAAATTTTGCAACAATCTTTAGATCTCTACTACAATCAAATGTTTAATATTTAGATGACAGTTATACGTTATGATAGAATTATAAAATCAGACAGTATATTGTAACACAACGAATTGAAAACTATTTTTTCTTATCTTGATGAATTGTATTCGATACTAGTGGAAGTGTGGGACTAAGACCTCATTTGTTTGCACTTAATGAGAGTCTGAATCTGAATGAATCATATCTTAGCCCATTAAGGTCTCATTTGTTTTTTTTAAGATTAAGACGTCTGTACCTGCATATCACATCTTAATATTCAGACGTCTTAATCTTAAAAAAAACAAACGAGCCCTAAATCATTTTTGTTGTAGTTGTCAATTATGGAGCTAAGTTGCAACTCTTATTTCTATTATGGGCTGTAGAATTAGAAGTTTAGATTCACATAAGTGTCATGCTAATGAATAGTTGTTAAAATATGTTTTTATTTCGCAACATTATTAATTGCTACTAAATATTTTTTATGAACTTACACTGTTTATCACTAAGTAATTATAAAATATTTTATCTGTATTTGTACGTTAATGTTAAGTAATTCAAAGGCAAAAAGTTCCAGGGACTTTATATGGCATTATGGTCTATCGACATTATATTGGAGTCTTCCTTCTTTTATAGATAGTAAAAGATGTGATATATATACATCAAACATAAATACTTATTATCTTGCATCTATGTACTTTATTACTCTATTCATTTCGTTATTTGGCGGTCTCTGATCGGGCGAAAGAAAAATTAAAAACTTTTAAACTTATGATATGAAACAAGTCATGGATATTTGTGTGATTATAAATTATCTCATTAAATAAAAAATAAAAAATAAAAAAATAAATTATTTCAAATAAGAAAGTATGACATTCTCTTTAGAATAAACTAAAAAAATATGATTTTTAAATGTTGAGAAGTGTGCCAGACTAATAGAAGGGGAAAATAATTAAAAGATAAAAACAATAAATTTTAAAAGACAAAACAAGATAAAATTTATGTGATTCGACAATATTTGTCTACTCCACAACCACACAAAAAACACTCTTTTATTACTGAAAAAAAAGGAGAAGAAGTTGTGATGGGTGATATGCAAATGAACAGAGAGAGACATTTTTATAGACATACGAATGCCCTGTTGAGGTAATTACTTGCATAGAAAAGGAATTCGAAGATGAATTATTCCTCCTCGACATCTACTTATACTACATTTTCTCTTTTTGCAGACAAACAAAGTTAATATTTGTATAACTTTACTTAGAGTCCGTTTGGATTAGCTGATTTGAAATAGCTGATAAGTATTAGGTGTTGAAAAGCACTTTTTAATGGTGAAACAAATTTATTAGATAAGCAGTTACGTGTTTGGATACAAGTGCTGAAATTGATAATAATGTCACGACCCAAAAATCACAGGTCATGATGACACCTAACTTGATGTCACAACCCGAATTTTTCACCGTCGGGACCGTGATGGCGCCTAACATTGAACCCGCTAGGCAAGCCAACGTTACCTGTTATTTCATCTTTGTTTATTTATTATTAACAATTAACAAGTGATATACAAATCAGCGAAATAAAAGTGCGGAAGAATATGAAATATAACTACTTAATCAAATATTATTACGAAATCCATAATAACTATTCCTAGAATTGGTGCCACAATTTCTCGGACTGTCTAAGAATACTACATATAAAGGTATGAACAAAAGTAAATAATCTGTCTCAGAATAAATAAGAACAGAATAGAAAAAAAGTACGAGGGGACGCCAAGGCCTGCGGACGCTTGCAGGACTACCTCGGAATCTCCGTTGGACTGAAGGCAGCAACTTCACTCTAAGGTCCGAAGGGTCATGTACCGGGATCTGCACAGGAAGTGCAGAGTGTAGCATTAGTACAACCGACCCCATGTACTGAGTAAGTGTCGAGCCTAACCTCGGCGAAGTAGTGACGAGGCTAGGACACGACAACCAAATAAACATGTGCAGTTCAATCATATACGGAGACGATACTAACAACAAGAAATAAGCAGCTAAATACAAAGGAAAGGGGGATATGCTGAGGGGAGGAAATATCAAATAATGGAAATAACGAAGTAAAACAACAAATTAGATATCAATTTAAACAACAGAAATAGCAACGCAAAAACAAGTGCACGACATCACCCATCATGCTTTGACTCTCTTCCTCAACAAATAATAAATATAATGCACGGCATCACCCTTCGTGCTTTTATTCTCATCCTCACAATAAATCAATAGAAACGATACGACATCACGCTTTGTGCTTTTAATTTCATAATATGGCACGACATCACCCTTCGTGCTTTTACACTCGCTCACAATATCATACACGGCATCACCCTTCGTGCTTTACACTCTTCCTCACCCAAACAAATCAATAACAACAATCCGGCAAGGAAATCAACAACATAAACAACAATAATAAAGCCATAACGTCTCGGCAAGGGAGCCAACAGTAGAATCAATATCATCCTGGCAAGGAAAACAACTATAACCAATCTCACTTAGTTACTCAACTTCACGTAGAAATTCTCAACTTGAACAAAAAATGATCAATACCAAGGAAATACCACCAACATGGATAATTATCAAATTAAGCACAAGTAATACTTAATGAAAAATCACATAAATCATAATATTCGACTCACGGGCATGCTTGACACCAACATATAGGTGCTCGTCACCACACCTATACGTTGAACATGATACCAACACGTAGCAAATAGGTCACGACACCTATTCCCTCAAGCTAAGGTTAAGCCAAACACTTACCTCGAATTCCACGACCAAACTCAAGCCTCAATTACCACCTTCCCTTTAGAACTCGCCTCCAATTCAATTGTATCTAGACATAATTAGCTTGATAATATCAATACATGCTAAATAATTCAACTCCAATGCTTAATTATGAGTCTTCTATCATTCTTCCCAAAAAGTAAAAAATCGACCCCAGACCCGCTTGGTCAAAACACGAGGTTTGGACCAAAACCCGATCACCCATTCACCCACGAGCCCGAATATGTAATTAGTTCCGGAATCTGACCCCAAATCGAGGTCTAAATTCCAATTTTACAAAAAGCCCTAACTCTACCCAAATCCCCAATTTTCTACCATTAAAACCCTAGAATTCTTGGTAATAATTGATGAAAAAAATTAGAGAGTTGAAATAAATTAGTTAATGGACACTTACCTATGATTTGGGAAGAAAATCTCTTGAGGAAATCGCCCTAAGCCTCCTATTTTTGTGAAGAGTTGAAGAAGAAACGACTGAAGTTCTAATTTAAGACATACTCACTGCCCGACCCTCGCACCTGCGCTTGCGCAGGTGCGGATATTTGGCCGCGCCTGCGGAAATGGGCAAGGCCACTGAGGGCCGCACCTGCGAAGTGAGATCCGCTCCTGCAGAACCGCTTCTGCGAAAATAGAGGACTGCAGCTGCGACCCAAAATGCGCGCTTGCGAGCTCGCATCTGCGGCCCTAGGCTCGCAGGTGCGGGCACACCAGAACTGGTGCACCAGCAGTGATTTCCTAAGTCTGAACACCCAGAAACCAGCCCGAAACTCATCCGAACCCTCGGGGCTCTGAACCAAACATGCACACAACCCTAAAAATATCCTACGGACTTACCCGTGCGATCAAATCGCCAAAATAACATCTTAAACAACGAATTTGGCATAAAAATCAAAGGAAAATCTTAAGAACTTTCAAAGTTTCAAATTTCACAACTACGGGTCCGAATCACGTCAAATGACCTCCGTTTCTTACCAAATTTTACAAGCATCACTTAATTAGTATATTAGACCGATACCGGGCTCCGGAACCAAAATACGGGCCCGATACCATCAATTTCAAATATAATCAAATTTCCAAAAACTCTTATAATTTCAGTAAAATAATTTCTTTCACAAATTCATTTCTCGGGCTTGGGACCTCAAAATTCAATTCTGGGCATTCGCTCAAGTCCAATATTTTCCTACGGACCCTCCGGGACCGTCAAATTACGGGTCCGGATCCGTTTACTCAAAATGTTGACCGTAGTCAACTTAAATTTAATTTTAAAGGTAAAATTAGCATTTTTCTCAGTTTTTCACATTAAAGCTTTCCGGATATACGCCCGGAATGTGCACGCAAAACGAGATGAGATGAAATGAGGTTTTTAAGACCTCGGAACACAATTTTGACTTATAAAATGAGAGATGACTTTTTGGGTCATCACATTCTCCACCTCCAAAATGAACATTCGTCCTCGAACGGACATAGAAAAGTACCTGGATCGGGGAAAAGATGGGGATACCGGCTCCGCATATCAGACTCAGACTCCCAGGTAGCTGCCTCGGCAGGCTGAGCTCTCCACTGAACACGAACCGAAGGATAACTCTTCGATCTCAACTAAGGAACCCGCCGGTCTAGAATAGCTACCGATTCCTCCTCATAGGTAAAATCGTTGTCCAACTGGACACTGCTAAAGTCTAACACATGGGATGGATCGCTGTGATACTTTCGAAGCATAGACACATGGAACACTGGATGCACAACTGATAAACTCGGTGGCAACGCAAGTTTGTAAACCACCTCTCCCACTCTATCAAGGATCTCAAAAGGACCGATGTACCTAGGGCTTAGCTTGCCCTTCTTCCCAAATCTCATCACACCCTTCATAGGCGACACCCGAAGCAACACCCGATCTCCGGCCATGAATGCCACATCACGAGCTCTGCGGTCTGCATAACTCTTCTGCCTGGACTGAGCTGTACGAAGTCTATCCTGAATGATCTTAACCTTATCCAAAGCATCATGCACTAAGTCTGTACCCAACAACCGAGCCTTTCCCCGCTTAAACCACCCAACCAGCGACCGACACCGCCTACCATATAATGCCTCATAGGGAGCCATCTGAATGCTCGACTGATAGTTGTTGTTGTAGGTAAACTCAACTAATGGCAAGAACTAATTCCAAGAACCTCCAAAGTCAATGACACAGGCTTGTAGCATATCCTCCAAAATCTGGATAGTACGTTCGGACAGTCCGTCCGTCTAAGGATGAAAGTATGTGCTCAACTCAACCCGCATGCCCAACTCACGCTGAAGTGCCCTCCAAAAATGCGAGGTAAACTGCGTACCTCGATTAGAAATAATGGAGGCGGGAACACCATGGAGACGGACAATCTCTCTAATGTAGATCTCTGCCAATCTCTCCGAAGAATAGGAAACTACCACATGAATGAAATGCGCTGACTTGGTCAGCCTATCCACAATGACCCATACTGCATCGAACTTCCTCTGAGTCCGTGGGAGTCCAATAACGAAATCCATGGTGATACGCTCCCACTTCCACTCAGGAATCTCAATCTGCTGCATTAATCCACCAGGTCTCTGATGCTCGTACTTTACCTACTGACAATTCAAACACCGAGCTATATATGCCACAATATCCTTCTTCATCCTCCTCCTCCACCAATAATGCTGCCGCAAATCCTGATACATCTTTGTGGCGCCCGGATGAATGGAGTACCGGGAGCTATAGGCATCCTCTAAGATCGACTCGCGAAGTCCATCCACATTAGGCACACAAATATGACCCTGCATCCTCAAAACTCCATCATCACCAACTGTAACCTGCTTGGTACCACTGTGCTGCACCGTGTCCCTGAGGACAAGTAGATGAGGATCATCATACTGCCTATCTCGAATACAATCAAATAATGAAGAACGAGCAACTGTATAAGCTAGAACATGGCCTGGCTCAGAAACATCCAATCTCATGAACCGATTGGCTAAAGCCTGAACATCCAAAGCAAGCGGTCTCTCCCCGACCGAAATATATGCAAGGCTACCCATACTGGATGACTTCCTACTCAAAGCATCGGCCACCACATTGGCCTTCCCCGGATGATAAGATGGTGATGTCATAGTATTTCAACAGCTCCAACCATCTCCTCTGCCTCAAATTCAACTCTTTTTTCTTGAACAAGTATTGAAAACTCTTGTGATATGTGAACACCTCACATGACACGCTATAAAGATAATGCCTCCAAATCTTCAGCGCGTGAACAATAGCTGCTAGCTCCAAATCATGAACTGGATAATTCTTCTCGTGGATCTTTCATTGACGCGAAGCATATGCAATAACCTTGCCATCCTGCATCAACACCGCACCAAGACCAATACGAGATGCATCACAATACACAGTATATGGCCCTGAACCTGTGGGCAAAACCAACACCGGCGCCGTAGTCAAAGTTGTCTTGAGCTTCTGAAAGCTTGCCTCACACTCATCTAACCACCTGAAGTGGGCACCCTTCTGAGTCAACTTGGTCATCGAGGCTGCAATAGACGAAACCCCTCCACAAACCGACGGTAATAGCCTGCCAAACCCAAGAAACTCTTGATCTATGTAGCTGATGTGGGTCTAGGCCAATCCTTGACTGCTGAATCTTCTTGGGATCCACCTGAATACCCTCTGCTGATACAACATGACCCAGGAATGCAACTGAACTCAACCAAAACTCACATTTCGAAAACTTAGCATATAACTGACTGTCTTTTAGAGTCTGGAGGATGACTCGAAGGTGCTAATCATGCTCCTCCCGGCTGCGGGAATAACTTAGAATATCATCAATGAAGACAATCACGAAGGAATCCAAATAAGGCTTGAACACTCGGTTCATCAAGTCCATGAAAGCTGCTGGGACATTTGTTAACCGAATGACATCACTAAGAACTCAGAATTCCCGTACCGAGTGCAAAAAGATGTCTTAGGGATATCGGATGCCCTAATCCTCAACTGATGGTAGCCAAATCTCAAATCAATCTTCGAAAATACCTTGGCACCATGAAGTTGGTCAAATAAATCATCAATCCTCGGCAATGGATACTTGTTCTTGATGGTAACCTTGTTCAATTACCGATAATCTATGCACATCCTCATCGATCCGTCTTTCTTCTTAACATACAACACCGGCGCACCCTAAGGCGAGACACTAGGCCTAATAAAGCCTTTATCAAGCAAATCCTGCAACTGTTCTTTCAACTCCTTCAACTCTGGCTGGACCATACGATATGGTGTGATAGAAATGGGCTGAGTGCCCGGAGCCAAATCAATGCAAAAGTCAATATCCCTGTCGGATGGCAGGAAACACCTCTGGAAACTCATAGACAACGGGCACAGAATCCATAGAAGGAACCTCAGCACTAGAATCGCGAACATAAGCTAAATAGGCCAAACACCCCTTCCCGACCATGCACCGAGCCTTCATATAAGAGATAACCCTGCTGGAAAAATGACCAGGAGTCCCTCTCCACTCCAGTCGAGGCAACCCCGACAATGCTAAGGTCACAATCTTGGCATGACAGTCCAATATGGCAGGATAAGGCGACAACCAATCCATCCCCAAAATGACATCAAAATCTACCATATCAAGGAGTAAAAGATCTACACTGGTCTCCAGACTCCCAATAACCACTACACACGAACGGTAGACACGATCTTCCACAATAGAATCACCCACCAGTGTAGACACATATGCATGAGTACTTAGAGAATCACGAGGCATAACCAAATAAGGAGCAAAACAAGATGATACATAGGAATATGTGGACCCTGGATCAAATAGAACTGAAGCATCCCTGCTGCAGACTGATACCATACCTCTGATAACTGCATCTGAGGCCCTAGCCTCAGGTCTGGCTGGAATAACATAACATCGGGGTTGGGCCCCACCAATATGAACTACATCCCTGGGACGTCCTCCTGCTGGCTGACCTCTACCTCTAGTAGCCTGGCCTCCAACTCTAACTGCCTGACCTCCACCTCTAACACCTCGACCCCCACCTCTGGCTGGCTGAGCGGGTGGTGGAACACCAGGTGCGGGAACCATGGCATGAGAACCCTGGTGCTGAGAACTGCTCGAGGCTCGAGGGAAAAATCTAGCAATGTGCCCCGGACCACCACAAGTATAACAAGATCTCGGCTGCTGAGACTGCTGGCCTTGAAACTGTCCCTAACGACCTGCGTAACCACCCTGAAAACTCTGGAGCGGCAGTGCACATATAGGAGCTGGTTAGGAGTTGGTGGTGCACTGTAGGGAAACTGATCAGAATACTGCGTGTGAGAACCACGTCCACCTGGAGCACTACGAGAAACCTGAAGTGCTAACTGAAACAGCCTAGGAGGATGGCCCCTACCAAAAGAATCCTTGCCTCCAGATGAGGCACCACTGAATTTGCCAAAATTACGGGGCCTCTTGTCAGACCCCTGACCACTCCCCTGTAGTAGAACCATCTCAACTCGTCTGGCGACATTGGCCGCATCCTGGAAGGAAATATCACTCCCCGTCTCTCTAGCCATCTGGAATCTGATCGGCTGAGCTAGTCCTTCAATAAACCTCCTCACCCTCTCTCGGTCGGTGGGGAGTATCATAATAGCATGACGGGCCAAGGTAATGAATCTGATCTCATACTTAGTGACAGTCATAGAACCCGCTGGAGACGCTCAAACTGCCTCCGATAATCCTCTCTCTGAGTGATAGGAAGAAACTTCTCCAGAAACAAATCAGAAAACTAGGCCCAAGTCAAAGGCGGTGATTCAGCTGGTCTAGCCAAATAATAATCTCTCCACCAAGTCTTGGCGGGACCTGATAGACGAAAAGTAGCAAAGACGACCCCATTGGTCTCCACTATCCCCATTTTCCATAAAACCTCGTGACAGCTATCCAAATAGTCCTGGGGATCTTTTGAAGATGCACCGCTATAAGTAGTGGTAAAGAACTTGGTGAACCTGTCCAACCTCCACAAAGCATCGGCAGACATAGCTGCTCCATCACCGGTCTGAGCCACAACACCCGACTGAACTACCCCAGTTGTCTGAGCTGCTGAGGTCTAAAATTGAGGAGCCATCTGCTCCGGAGTGCGAATAGCAGGAGTCTGGGCTCCTCCCCCAGCCTGAGAGACGGCTGGTGCTGCCGGAAGTAAACCTGCTTGAGAGACACTCTCCATGAGGCCCACAAGATGGACCAGAGCATCCCGGAGTACCGGGGTAGCAATGAACCCCTCGGGAACCTGAGCTGGCCCAACTGGGACTGTCTGGGCAGGAACCTCATCAGCAAACTCTACTTGAGGCTCTGCCACTAGGGCTGCTGCTCTGGGCTGAGCTCTGCCCCTGCCTCGGCCTCTAGCACGGCCTCGGCCCCTCATAGGAGCTGCAACTGGGGACTCGGGCTGCTGATCAGTGGATGAAGAAGCACGTGTTCTCGCCATATGCGAGAGAATAGATTAGACATCCAGTTAGCATTGAGAACTCAAATTGCACGACAGAGAAGAATAGATGTGAAGTCATTCCTAAACTCTGTAGGCTATGGGGGATAAGCACAGACGTCTCCGTACCGATCCCTCAGACTCTACTAAGCTTGTTCGTGAATTGTGAGACCTAAGCAACCTAGTGCTCTAATACAAACTTGTTACAGATCGAATTTCCAACCGTCGGGATCGTGATGGCGCCTAACATTGAACCCGCTAGGCAAGCCAACGTTACCGGTTATTTCATCTTGTTTATTTATTATTAACAGTTAACAAGTGATGTACAAATCAACGAAATAAAATTGCGAAAGAATATGAAATCTAACAACTTAATCAAATACTATTACGAAATCCATAATAACTATTCCCAGAATTGGTGCCACAATTTCACGGACTGTCTAAGAATACTACATATAAGGGTTTGAACAAAAGTAAAATACATCTGTCTCAGAATAAATAAGAACAGAATAGAAAAAAAGTACGAGGGGACGCCAAGGCCTGCGGATGCTTGCAGGACTACCTCGGAATCTCCGCTGGACTGAAGGTAGCCACTTCACTCTAAGGTCTGAAGGGTCCTGTACCGGGATCTGCACAAGAAATGCAGAGTGTAGCATCAGTACAACCGACCCCATGTACTGAGTAAGTGTCGAGCCTAACCTCGTCGAATTAGTGACGAGGCTAGGACACGACAACCAAATAAACATGTGCAGTTCAATCATATACGGAGATGATACTAACAACAAGAAATAAACATCTAAATACAAAGGAAAGGGGGACATGCTGAGGGGAGGAAATATCAAATAATGGAAATAACGAAGTAAAACAACAAATTAGATATCAATTTAAACAACAGAAATAGCAACGCAAAAACAAGTGCACGACATCACCCTTCGTTCTTTTACTCTCATCCTCACCAAATAATAAATAGAATGCACGGCATCACCCTTTGTGCTTTTACTCTCATCCTCAAAATAAATCAATATAAACGACACGACATCACCCTTCGTGCTTTACACTCTTCCTCACCCAAACAAATCAATAACAACAATCCGGCAAGGAAATAAACAACATAAACAACAATAATAAAGCCATAACGTCCTGGCAAGGGAGCCAACAGTAGAATCAATATCATCCCGAAAAAGGAAACAACTATAACCAATCTCACTTAGTTACTCAACTTCACGTAGAAATTCTTAACTTGAACAAACAATGATCAATACCAAGGAAATACCACCAACATGGATAATTATTAAATTAAACTCAAGTAATACTTAATGAAAAATCACATAAATCATAATATTCGACTCACGGGCATGCTTGACACCAACGTATAGGTGCTCGTCACCACACCTATACGTTGAACATGATACCAACACGTGGAAAATAGGGCACGACACCTATTTCCTCAAGCTAAGGTTAAGCCAAACACTTACCTCGAATTTCACGACCAAACTCAAGCCTCAATTACCGCCTTCCCTTTAGAACTCACCTCCAATTCAATTGTATCTAGACATAATTAGCTTAATAATATCAATACATGCTAAATAATTCAACTCCAATGCTTAATTATGAGTTTTCTATCATTCTTCCCAAAAAGTCAAAAATCGACCCCGGGCCCGCTTGGTCAAAACACGAGGTTTGGACCAAAACATGAGGTTTGTACCAAAACACGATCAGTCATTTACCCACGAGCCCGAATATGTAATTAGTTCGGAATCTCCCCCAAAACGAGGTCTAAATTCCAATTTTAAAAAAAGCCCTTACTCTACCCAAATCCCTAATTTTCTACCATTAAAACCCTAGAATTCTTGATAATCATTGATGAAAAACATTAGAGAGTTGAAAGAAATTAGTTAATGGACACTTACCTATGATTTGAGAAGAAACTCTCTTGAGGAAATCACCCTAAGCCTCCTATTTTTGTGAAGAGTTGAAGAAAAAACGGCTGAAGTTCTAATTTAAGACACACTCACTGCCCGACGCGCAGGTGCGGATATTTGGTCGCGGCTGCGGAAATGGGCAAGGCCACTGAGGGACGCACCTACAAAGGGAGATCCGCTCCTGCGGAACCGCTTCTGCAGAAATAAGTCCGCATCTGCGAGAGAACTGCACCTGCGACCCAAAATGCGCGCCTGCGAGCTCGCACCTGCGACCTTAGGCTCGCAGGTGCGGGCACACCAGAACTGGTGCACCAACAGTGATTTCCTAAGTCTAAACACCCCGAAACCAACCCGAAACTCATCCCTCTGAACCAAACATGCACACAACCCTAAAAACATCCTACTGACTTACTCGTGCGATCAAATCGCCAAAATAACATCTTAAACAACGAATTTGGCATAAAAATCAAAAGAAAATCTCAAGAACTTTCAAAGTTTCAAATTTAACAACTACGAGTTCGAATCACGTCAAATGACCTCCGTTTCTTACCAAATTTTACAAGCATTACTCAATTATTATATTAGACCGGTACCGGGCTCTGCAACCAAAATACAGGCCAGATACCATCAATTTCAAATATAATCAAATTTCCCAAAACGCTTATAATTCAGTAAAATAATTTCTTTCAAAAATTCATTTCTCGGGATTGGGACCTCAGAATTCAATTCCGGGCATACACTCAAGTCCCATATTTTCCTACGGACCCTCCGGGCTCGTCAAATCATAGGTCCGGGTCTGTTTACCCAAAATGTTGACCGAAGTCAACTTAAATTCAATTTTAAATGCAAAATTAGCATTTTTCTCAGTTTTTCACATAAAAGCTTTCCGAATATACGCTCGGACTGTGCACGCAAAATGAGGTGAGATAAAAGGAGGGTTTTAAGACCTTAGAACACAGTTTTGACTTATAAAATGAGAGATGACTTTTTGGGTCATCACATTCTCCACTTCTAAAACAAACTTTCGTCCTCGAACGGACATAGAAAAGTACCTGAATCGAGGAAAAGATGGGGATACCGGCTCCGCATATTGAACTCGGACTCCTACGTAGCTGCCTCGGCAGGCTGACCTCTCTACTGAACACGAACCGAAGGATAACTTTTCGATCTCAACTGACGAACCTGCCAGTCTACAATAGCTACCGGCTCCTCCTCATAGGTCAAATCCTTGTACAACTGGACACTTCTAAAGTCTAACACATGGGATGGATCATCGTGATACTTCCGAAGCATAGACACATGGAACAATGGATGCACAACTGATAAACTCGGTGGCAACGCAAGTCTGTAAGCCACGTGCCCCACTCTATCAAGGATCTCAAAATTATTGATGTACCTAGAGCTTAGCTTGCCCTTCTTCCCAAATCTCATCATGCCCTTCATAGGCGACACCCGAAGAAACACCCGTTCTCCGGCCATGAATGCCACATCACGAACTCTGCGGTCTGCATAACGCTTCTGCCTGGACTAAGCTATACGAAGTCTATCCTGAATGATCTTAACCTTATCCAAGGCATCCTGCACTAAGTCTGTACCCAACAACCGAGCCTCTCCCGGCTTAAACTACCCAACCGGCGACCCACACTGCCTACCATATAATGCCTCATAGGGAGCCATCTGAATGCTCGACTGATAGTTGTTGTTGTAGACAAACTCAGCTAATGGCGAAAATTGATCCCAAGAACCTCCAAAGTCAATGACACATGCTCGTAGCATATCCTCCAAAATATGAATAGTACGCTCGGATTGTTCGTCCGTATGAGGATGAAACACTGTGCTCAACTCAACTCGCGTGCCCAACTCACGCTGAACTGCCCTCCAGAAATGTGAGGTAAACTGCGTACCTCGATCAGAAATAAAAGAAACGGGCACACCATGACGACGAATAATCTCCCTAATGTAGATCTCTGCCAATCTCTCCGATAAACAAGAAACTTCCACAGGAATGAAATGCGCTGATTTGGTCAGCCTATCCACAATGACCCATACTACATCGAACTTCCTCGGAGTCCGTGAGAGTCCAACAACGGAATCCATAGTGATATGCTCCCACTTCCACTCAGGAATCTTAGTCTGCTGCATCAATCCACCAGGTCTCTGATGCTCGTACTTTACCTGCTAACAATTCAAACACCGAGCTACATATGCCACAATATCCTTCTTCATCCTCCTCTACCAATAATGCTGCCGCATATCCTGATACATCTTTGCGGCGCCCGGATGAATGGAGTACCGACTCGCGAAGTCCATCCACATTAGGCACATCCTCCATCACTTAAACACACGTTCGTCCCCGAACGTGCCATGAGTCTTTCCAAAGCTACCAAATCACGGTGTATCCTTACTAAGAATAACCCGGGGGTGATCCCACGTCACCCCAATCCATATAAACCCACCAACACAACACCATTAGAGATCCATGTTTCAACCTTAGTCCAAAAACCTTAGAACTCAATCTCTATCATCCAGAATGCATTGCAAGACCCGAACCCCACGCCTACACACTATGCAAATCTGAACTAGCTGTATCAAATCCCGACCTTAACCCAAGTTGTAATCACACGACGTACCCCATCACTTCAATACTCATAGTAGAAACTACTGACCACCATTACTTCCCAAAACAAATCTAGTGCCGATAGCAAACCTCATATCAATTAGAACCTCATTCAAAACCTTCATACCCTACCAATTATGAAAGAAACACGCATAACCTCTTAACCACTCATCTGATCAATAAGCCAATAAACTCACTTGCCCGACCAGGGCCATTGTACAAATCCTCAACAAATTACAGTGTTATTCTTCCAAACCTTCCTCATCACAATACAATAACACAAATCTCAGGTGTAGAAGCCTCATCTCAGCCAACACAAAAAACCACACCGACAAGTATCAACAATAATCACGAACTATTCTCAACAAGGTGAAAGCAAAATACACGAAATTGAAATAAGGAGCCACATTTCATCGCCATACCGTTGCGGAGTGCAACCCGATCCCATCATATCAATCCACATAGGGTACCCTTCGATCCATACTACTCGGGCTCACTGATCACATGTGCGTCAACATCAAGCACAACAAAGTGTACAATATATAACGGTGGGGAAAATCATTAGGAACAAACAATACTGAGAAAGTCAAGCACAACTATGGTGCAACAAGCTAAGCAACATCACAAAGGCCACCTCACCCATAGTTCCATGTGGCCTAAACTGAATCACAATATGCGTGAGAAGAATCGTGTAACCCTCACAACCCATCATAGCATAAGAGAGAGACATATAACATAAACCAAGGCGCGAATAATATCCATTCTTCCCGATGATTTACATGTGTCAACAACTGCACAAGAGCAAGAAAATCCAGTCTGATACAGATTACACATTCTCATTAGGCTAAAAATAATCTTTGCCCAAATTTTGACCGTTCCCAAACATGTAATAAACCTTCCAAATCATTCAATCCTCTACATTTATTCACAACTCACAATCAAGGAATAGTTTGCCAACAAGAACACACAGCCTCTGAGCCTCACGAATGCCAAAATTTTCATACTCACTCTCAACCCCGCTACTCAAATAGCCGATACATAACTCATACTACATCATCCTTCGAAAATGCACCCATAAATTAAAACATGATGTACCTGCCAACGGGCGCTCCGGTGAAAACACATAGTGCCAGCAAAACCTTAAACACCAGAGATCGTCCATACCATCAAGAACTCATATCCTTCCCTTCAAAATTAACCGCAACCTTGTACATGTAAACTTTAAATCCCACGCGGTGTATTGCTTTTAACATGCTAATTTTGCAACACTATGAAAGTCTCACAGTTAACTTTGAACCATAAGCATTATAGCTCCCGTACCTGCAGAAACATCCACTTCCATTTTCAAGCTCACCCGCAGACGAATCCAAAAGCCCTTAAAGGCTACACAAGACCTGGAAATTGTCAGAACCTTCTCAATAATCACCTATCTTACTCTAATATTCAATACACAACTAATACGCATCAAGCAACCCGTGTTACACAAGCATATGCCCATTCATAGAATTAACCAAGCAATTTCCCGGTACGAAAATTGATACGGCCCATGACCCTACAATCTGATCGTCTTTAACAGACTCCACCACTTAGCTCGAAGCCACAGAACACCCCATCAGCAACCCAAGGTACCGTATCTTCACAACATGCCTCAATCTGGCACAATTATTCAGATGAATACTTCAAAACTCATTCCATGCTGATCATAGAACACCCCGAAGACTCTGCCAAGCGATTACCCACCATTGCAGTGATCAAACACTTCCCCAAATGCTTCGAAATGATTACATATGCACTCCACCGAATGGAAACCTCATACGAGACACACGATCCAAACCCATCATGCAGGAGATGGCCCACCAGTTATACTCAGATCGACACCTTCCCATGCACTTACCTTAATCAAAATAGCCAGGCCACCAACCAATCTTCGCAAACCTGCACTTACCAATAAGCCATCCTCAAACCACAAATGAACGACTAGAATATCTAACACTGCATTCACTTTTGAGTCTAGACAACACATCGATGATAATCAAACATCCATAGCCCTTCGTAATCCATTTGTAGCATCACTGATCGTCGGCACATAGCGGATACTGAGCGCACAACATCACATATGAGCGATTGGGAGGAATCAAAGTCGTAAGCTTCAAGCTTAAACAAGGTTGCACGATAAGGAAAGAAGAAAGGGAAATTTTTCCTAAATGCCCTGTAGCATCCCAAAGATAGATATGGACGTCATCATACCGACCCGCAGGACTATACTAGACACTTGCTCATGACTCATAGAACCTACAAACCTAGGGCTCTGATACCAACTTGTCACGACCCAAAATTCACAGGTCATGATGGCACCTAACTTGACCCGCTAGGTAAGCCAATTAACAAAAAGAAACAAACTAAATAAACTTATAGAAAATTTAATTGGGATTTATCGGAAATGTTACAAACTCTTCCCAAGAACTGGTAGTACGATTCATGAGCTTATAAGACTTAGAATATACAAAGTTGGTATGAATAAATTCACATTCTATTTGAAAACTACATGAATAGAGTAATAATGTCCAACACAACCAAGGACAAGTTGCAACTTCTACCCAGAATACACGAGCGTCTTCAGAGCTCCGACTTCTTCAGCAGCTCTGCTCCAACAGTCTGCACAGAGTGTGCAGAAGTGCAGTATCAATACAACCGACCCCGTGTACTGGTAAGTATCTTGACTAACCCCGTCAAAGTAGTGACGAGATTTATAGTTAAAAGATACTCATTAATAAACACTATAATGTAAACTAGCAATATAACTAAAAGACAGAATAATAGAATAGAGTACACATGCGACTGTAACAGGAAATAAAAGAGTATCATAAAGAATCACAGTTTAACAGTTTCCAACATTTCAATCGGCTCTTTCCTTAGAACAAAAGCCCATGAACCACAACAACCACCTCATATACTTTCATAGTGTGATAAAGTACTCAAGACATCAATTCTAACGGCACAGAAACACCCTTTGTGCATTTATCTCATCCTCACCATTTATGTGTAAAATAGTGCCAACCAAATGATAGAAATACCGACAAAAGAAATGACAAGGAAGGGAAATATGAAAGCAGTAACAATAACCGAGAATATACAGAAGAACATCAGTAACAGACTAATCAGAGAGCACAAAGGTAATAATCACAATTAGGAAAAAAAGGATTATAATTCCAATTAGCTAGCATGATGGAGGCCTAAGTACAAATATAGCAAACAAGAACACATGATCTTCACAAATTAACAAGTAAGGACATGAAGGACTAGCATGGTGGAAGACTTACACTAAGGTACAACAAAATAAATACAACATAAGTATAATTATAAAAGCAGGAAATAGGCATGGCATATGCAAGTTAAGCAAGTAAAAGACATGGACAACACAACCACAATTGAGATAGAGGTCAAGTATGGGACTATAACAACATATCACACAAAATATATAATGGTGACAATGAAAACTCAAGGTAAAGGCAGAAATGTATACATGGAAAATAGATATCACATCATAATGCATGTCCCTCATCCTTACTTGCACGGAAACACCCTTCGTGCCATGACCTCACAATATTAAAAACATAACAATATAAATGAAATGGAACGACATCACCCTTTGTTCTTTACACTCTTTCCTCAGAGATAATGTATATGAAATGGCACGGCATCACCCTTCGTGCTTTACACTCTTCCTCACATGATAATGAATATGAACAATGGCACGGCATCACCGTTCGTGCTTGTAACGACCTGATCGGTCATTTTGTGTTCTAGAACCTCGTGCCCCTAAATGAGACATCCTGTACTTGCTTTTAGTGATTTATGACTTGCGGGGATGGTTAGTTCAGGATTCGGGAGAGTTGGGTGAAATTTGGAACACCTAGTTCCTTAAGGTTGTCCTTAAAGGCCAAGTTTGACTTCGGTCAATATTTTTAGTAAACGACCTCGGAATCGGGATCTGAAGGTTCTAGTAGGTTCGTATGATGATTTAGGACTTGGGCATATGTTCGAAACGGGTTTTGGATGACCCCGGAGCATTTCAGCGCCAAATAGTGAAATATGATTCTTTAAGTTCAAAAAGCTAAGGTTTGGGACGTCTTTTTGTGATATCGAGGTCCGAATGAAATTTCGAGATCGGGAATAGATCCATCATGTCATTTATGACTTGATCGTAAATTTGGCATCATTCCTATCAGTATAGGTATTTTTCAGCATGTTGAATGTGAATTCAAGAACTTGAAGTTCAAAGTTTAATTCAATTTGGTTTTGGGGTCGAATTCTTAGTTTCATTGTTGTTTTTCGCGTTCTGAGAGTTTGAGCTAGTTCGTATTATGATTATAGACCTGTCAGTGCCTTTGGATGGGGTCCCGGGGGGCTCGGGTGAGTTTCGGACCCCTCAGAGCTAATTGTAAGAAACCAGATTTTCCTAGTTCTGGTTTTCTTCTTCGCGTTTGCGAGGGTACCGCCGCATTCGCGAAGAAGGAGTTTGGCAGGGGTGGAGAATGCTCTTCGCGTTCGCGATGGCCACTCCACGTTCGCGAAGGGTCTGGTCCAGTGACCATCGCGTTCGCATATGGCCACCCGCGTTCGCGTAGGGCAACTAGCTGGGCCGACCAGTTGTTCTTCGCGGTCGCATCACCCCACCGCGTTCGCGTAAGTCTAGCCCGGCTAGCCTCCACATTCGCGGGCCTGTTGTCGCATTCGCATTGTAGGGCTTTCACGGACCTGGGCCAATGGTCTTCGCGAACGCGTTGCCTCTGTCGCGTTTGCGATGAAGGGGGTAGCTGGGCAGTGAACTTAAAATCGGGACTTAGGCGCATTTGGGGTCATTTTATTATATCTTTTGGCAATTTGGGAGCTCTCAAAGGGGAGATTTTACCTAGCATTGTGAGGTAAGTTAATTTCTACTTAAAAGTGAGTTTAATACTTGAGTTTTGGGTAGATTAACACACAAAAATTAGTGGAAATCATGGGTTTAGAGTAAAACCTAGAGTTTTAATAAAAATAGGATTTAATCAAGAAAATTGGTATGAAATCAAGCAAAACCCATATATTATTGATCCTTAGGTTATGGTAACAATTTCTCTTAAAAATTTCTGGAATCCGAGCATGTGGGCCCTGGGGTACATTTTATGATTCTTGCAACTAGGTTGGGATAACCATTTAAATAGGAGAATTGTGAACTTTTGAACATAGATTGATTTATTTATGTAATGTTTGGCTAGTTTCAAGTTCTTGGGCGACGAATTTGGAGATTCGGGCGCATTCTTGAACCGGGAAGTAGACTTGAAATGAGGTAAGTCTCCTTTCTATCCTTGTAAGAGGGAATTGTCCCCATAGGTGAAATAATGATCTATATGCTACTATTTGTGGGGGCTATGCACGCACGAGGTGATGAGAGTCCGTGCGTAGCTACTATTATGCTTATGTTTGGGTAGTCTAGGATCCATGAGCATGCTTCACGTGCCGTATTTGTAACTTTAATGATAAACTTAGACTGCCTAATATCATCAAATTATTGAGAGGATTGATTTCCCTTTGGAAGAGTATTCCCTAATAAATTCCTGATTTACTATTTGAATGTGTGTATATATGAGTACCTACGTCGCATGTATAATTCGCGAGCCGGGTAACTCTATATTTATATTGACCGCGTCGCATGTACGATTCACGAGCGAGGTAATAGATGCATCTATGGTTCGCGTCGTTCGACCCTTCGGCAGTGCACATTTATTATTTTGTTTGATCAGGCCGTACGTCCTCGGCACACTATGCGCATGTTACCTGCTTGATATATTTTCGTGATTGTTAAACTGTTAAATGACCTGGAAAACGAATTAGTAACATGTATGATAGGAATTTGAAATATAAGTATACTTGTGGGAAGACTTGGAATTTCTTGTCTTTATTAATTATTCATAATTGCTATTCATGCTTAGACTTACCTTTAAATATAATGTTTTGGCCCTAGTAAGTGTCAAGTCGACCTCTCGTCACTACTTCTTCGAGATTAGACTGGATACTTACTGGGTACATAATGTTTATGTACTCATGCTACGTGTCGCGCCCCCCTTTTTCCTCGCACGAGTTAGGTACGCGGAGATCGGGTTTCATGACATTCTGGACAACTCCTTAAAGGAAAAGGTTTAAGGAAGAGTCGCCACCTAACGATTTTATGGTGCGTTAGGACACATAGAATAATTAACTCATAAACTAGTTTGCATTACCAGAGATTGGGTAAGGGCTTGAAATTATCCCGAGGGGATGGTATTAGGCACCCCTCGAGATCCACAACTGTGTGTCCCAGCCAAGTAGTTTTGTGAATTTGGACAGTTAACAAATGACAAGCAAGGCTCACGTAAGAGGGGATTTCAAGTAAATACCGAAATTACTAAAAGAAATTTAAAGAATAACAAAGTAAAATCATTTGAATGAAAATGTCCTAGGGTTTAAAGAAATATGGATCACATCAATGCAATACCCGGTATGTCACTCCTCGAAGAGGGGCTACACGTGGTATTAGAGCACCAGTCATCATATCCATATTCTACCCTTCCCCACCCCGCTAAGGTATTTAAAATGCGTGTGTTGGTCGCGAAGCTTATTGCGTGCTGTTTAACCGTCCCGTTCTATAAGTCCTAGAGGGTGTTTAAGACTACTAATCCTATAAGGGGAGTACTAGGTTGACCTTCAGGTTTAAAGGATAAACTCTAAGCGACAAGTAGATAAACAATTAGGACTTGCACATATGGGGTACATGTAAACAGTTATAGGGCTCATATATCCCTCCACAAACAAAACATGTAAATAGCACGTCTCAATAACAACTAAAGTCTTAGGTTCAGAACCTAAAGCAGGGATTTCAGATGTGAAAAACAACAGTAGTAAACAACAGGTTTTGATGAGTTTTAGAAAAGGAAAAGAGCAAATGACTTTAAATCCCAGTAGTGTGTAGGCAAAACAGGAGTTCTAAGCATAGAGACAGTAGCAAATAGAGGATTTTAGTGAGTTCCATAAAAGAGTGCATGATTGATTTTAAAACCATTTGTAGTGACAGGCAGTGTATCAAAGACGGTTTATCAGATGTTATCAAATATTGATCCTAAGGCTTGCCTAGGCGTCTGAATATATGTTGATTACTATTTTAAGACATAAGTGGAATGCAGATCACTAGACTTTGATTTTAATAGACATATGATGAGAAAATGCAGATCCTATAGGCATGGTATCTAAGAATGCAAGCAGGATGTCGAGTATGAAACCTAGTTTGGGTATTCAGAAAAATGTTTTCAATCGTTGAAATCTATTTTTAAACGAGGTTACTTATTACACAGATGGTACAAGGGTATGGTTTCACTAAATTATCGAACCTAGCGCATGATTTCTAGGCGTTCTTTGCAGTACAATGAACACATGAGTCTGAATATATGTCGAAAGCAAATTCCTAAAGTCACATGATATCTAATGCAAGTTCTGATAAGTACTTGTTATTATGAACCTAAACAGGATTTCTAGATGTGAGACATGAATATGCAAAAGTAATATTATTAGTAACAACCATTTCATCTAGTTATTTAACTACGAACATGATCTCTAAGTGGGAAGCAATTATAACAGCCTTTTACGTGTATTTTAGCATGATCTTCTAAGTGAGTATGCATGTGATGAGATGCAGACATAAATATACCTAAGAACATGATTTCTAATGCATGGTGGATACGTCCTAAGCAGGATTTCTATTGCACATAGAGGTAAAGTAAATCCTAAACATGTTTTCTACCCAGAATTATACTAAACATGCATAATCCCACCCATTTTCACTATCCATCCCCAGAGTTGTTTTTACACTTAATTATTACAGACCATTATTGCACAAATTACACAAATGAATAAGAAAATTAAGAAGTAACACTATAGGGAGCCTAACAATAGGCCCAAGTACCAGATCCAACATGCCATATGGCAAGACCTCTTGTAACCCAGGTATGTCAGAGTTCCTAAGGATCTCAGGGGATCCCAGACAGTGCTCACACCCAAGTTCCCTAGCCAGGAATGAGTAAGTGCAGTGTGGAATGCCAGCCTTGTGTGTCAGAGTTCAATGGGTACTCAGGGGTCCCCAAGGCAGTGCTCACACGAAGGGGGCGACACCTAAAGTCTAAGAGTAGTGAGATGTGCTTGTAGTTTAAAAGAGTTGAGTTTGAAAGTAGTTTGAAGTAACAGTTTTGAAATATAACTTTAGAGGACAATGTAAGAGTTTATGAAAACCAGTTTACAAAAAGAAAGAAGCAGGCCAACCACAACTCAACAGATATGCAGAGTTCAAGAAAACATACACAAACAAGGGTAGGGAGTTGGGGACAAGTGATTCACATGGTAGCAGCAGAATAGAGTTACAGGTTTTCAAATAATTATCACATAGTTGTCACAAAGCATCACATATCAAACAAGGTCACATATTAGGTATAAAGTCAGAATAATACAACATTTAGGTATCATGTGGAGGGGCACAGGTCTGTAGTATTAGAAGCTAAGTAGAGGATGAAAACATATAAGAAACAGTGGTCATGCTGAGATAAGAGAAACACAACCACATAGGCAAAACAAGCATGCTAGTTACATAAGACTCAAACAGAGTCATAGTGAATCACATAAGGGGAAGCAAGAGACATACTAGACTAAAGGGAAAAAGAAATAATAGGGACATGCTAGTTACATGGTAGGCAATAGAACCATAAGTAAAAGCACAAAAGAAACAACAAGAATCTTAACCAAAACTGAAACATATTGTCTTGGGATGCTGTAAACTTAAATTAGGAACATACCAGTCAAGAGTATAGGGTAGAAAAGTGCAGAGAGCAAGAGCAGCAAACAGTAATATGCAAAATAAGAGGGAGCATCAAGATAGTAGTATGCAGATGCAAGAGGGAACAACAAGGATTACTCAGTCTTGGCTTTAGTCCGATTGAGTAGTCAATAACTGATGTGAAGAGCAAGAGAAGATATGTCTGAAAGCAAAGAAGACTCAGAACAATGTCAATATTCTGAGTTTCGAGTATGCAGTGTACTAATTGTGTTTCTATGTGATATCAGTGTTCTCAATATGTCAGTGTATCAATGTATTCGTCTATGTTATGCAATAGAGGACAGAGTATTTATAATGCTGAAAACGAGTAAGCACATAAGGTAAGGAGTCCTAGCTTTAACACAAGTATGGAAAGAATGTTCAATTAGTATCAATTAAGGACAAGGACTCTTTTAATTAGGGAGTCAAGTTCAAACGGTATAAACATAATTAAATAAGGAAAAAAATCAACTTGTAAACTGATTTTATTATAATAGGGCAGCAAAATCATATAGCATATAATAAAAGCCAAATACAGAATGCTTTTAAACAAGAAAAATGTAAATTGCACATAAATAAGGTAAAAACTCAATTTAGTTTTGAAAATCAGTCACAGAATCATGGGTGAGGCTGAAGGTCACAAAGAATCAATGTTGATTAAGGAAAACATCTTACCAATAAGGAAACAATTCAAAAAATCGAAGCATAATTATAGGAGATACGCACAAACGCATAGATTCAAAAGAATGTCACAACTTTGGCATAGAATCAGTGAAGTATTCAGGAAAATAATTAGACTTGATAATCAACAAGAATAGCATAAAATCAGAGAACTCTAAACAAGGAATCACATAACAATAGAGGATTAAACCCCTCTTAGTAACGAGAATCATATGAATGGCTTTTACAGGAACACAAGCACACATAATCAAAACGGGCTAAAAGACTAAGGGCCTTAGCATATAACTCGGAGAGAAATGAGACATAAACGAATCGTTCAACATACAATAGAAATCACTAAAATTAGAAGTAAAAACCATCTTGAAAAAGGGGTTAAGAAACCCTAAATTTCGAAATCGTTTAAAGATGGGGTTTTCAGAGAAAAACATAGAAAAGCTTCATAACACTGTAGATCTAGAGTAGATCTTTAAAAGAAATTGAAAAATACAAAGGGGTAGGATTTCGTGGGCCATGAATCGCTTGATGCGGGATTCGTAGGCTATGAAATGATGTTCTCGGGCCATGAGGATGGTGCCTCCGAACCATGATGCCTTTGAATAATGATATGCAAGTTGAATAAAGAGATCCTCGGGCCATGAAATGATGTTCTCGGGCCATGAGGATGGTGCCTCTGAACGATGACGCCCTTGGACAAGTTGGCGATATTTCAGCCCATGAAAAATGCAGTAGTATGATGCTAACAAGACAGAGCTTACTCTTGCGAAATTAGAAAGAGCAGATCTTAGCCCGTAATGAAGCAAAAATAAGTAACGACATGAAAAGTGGTTGCTTTGAAAAGTAAATGAGAGGTAACATGGAACCTCGGAAGGCAGAATGGTAGCCTTATGCAATGCAGGAAATGAGAATGCAAAGGGAGGTATCGTGGAACCTCGGAAGGTAGAACAATAGCCTTATGCAATGCAGGAATGCAAAGGGAGGTAGCGTGGAACCTCGGAAGGCAGAACAATAGCCTTATGCAGTGCAGGATATAAAAATGCAGAGGGAGGTAGCGTGGAACCTCAGAAGGCAGAACAATAGCCTTATGCAATGCAGGAGATAAAATGCAGGGAGAGGCAGCGTAGAACCTCGGAAGGCAGAACAATAGTCTTATGCAATGCAGGAGATAAAATGCAGGGAGAGGCAGCGTAGAACCTCGGAAGGAAGAATGGTAGCCTTATGCAGGGAGTAAAATGGCAGTAAGAGTTCTTAGCTTGTGATGAACTGCGGCGATTCTATTGTTGCGAATGAAGCGTTATTTTGCGATGATAATAAGCGTTGGCATGTGCGACGAGTTTGAGAGCGTGTCTTTGAGAGATATACGTCCTGCGGGGGATAATAATATGTTTAGGGATTTCGCCGTCTTCGTGCATGCATCCAAAGAAATATCGTGAGTTCTATAAAAGGTCAGTTCGCATTCCCGCTGGCTTTACTTGGCTCGCTCGTTTGATCATGATATATCATTGGGGTAGCGTTTGCTAAACAAGCTGTTCCAAAATAGATGTGCATGATTTTGAAAAGATATAATATAAGCATATAATTTAAAATATTTTTAGGTGAACCGACGACTGTGACGCGGTTCGAGACATTGCACTTTTCCTGCCACGGAATTTTGAGGGTCTCCTCAAAATTCTGCCCCCGTCTGATGGGTGAATACTTCTGGCGGTTGCTTGTGCGGCGATTGGCTGAACTTGCTTCAAAATTTTGAGAGTCCTCCTCAAACTTCTGCCCCAGTTTCCATTTATGGGGAGAAATGAGATTTTTATTAAATTGTGACCGAACCCATAGGGCTGCCTACGTATCCCCTCTTAAACGGGAATCAGGTCAGGCGTAGTTCAATCTACAACATTGAGGAAAGCATAAAGGGTTACACATAGTAGCGCTTGATTGCATCTGAGTTGATTGGTTTAGGCCAAATTTCTCCATCCATTTCTGCGAGTATAAGTACTCCTCCTGTCAGTACTCTATGAACCATGTACGGACCTTGCCAGTTAGGAGAAACTTTCCCTTTGGCCTCATCCTGATGTGGAAAGATTTTCTTTAACACCAGCTGCCTCGGTGTGAATCGTCTCTGCAAGACTTTCTTGTTGAAGGCTCTGGTCATCCTGTTCTGATATAATTGGCCATGACAGACTGCGTTCATTCTCTTTCCGTCTATGAGGGCTAGTTGTTCATAACGGATCCTTACCCATTCTGTGTCGCTGAGCTTAGCTTCTTGTATGATTCTCAGAGATGGAATCTCAACCTCGACAGGAATAACAACCTCTATACCGTAAACCAACATATAAGGAGTTGCCTCGGTTGGCGTGCGGACTGTGGTGCGATACCTTAACAAAGCAAATGATAATTTCTCATGCCATTGCTTAAGCTTTTCTATTATTTTTCTCAGTATTTTCTTGATGTTTTTATTGGCAGCCTCAACGGCTCCATTCATCTGAGGTCTGTACTCTGTAGAGTTCTTGTGTTTGATTTTGAATGTTTTACACATGGCTTTCATCAAGTCACTATTGAGATTAGATCCATTATCGGTGACGACTGATTCTGGGACTCCGAACCGACAAACAATGCGGTCGCGGACGAAATCGGACACGACTTTCTTAGTAACTGCTTTGTAGGATGCTGCTTCGACCCATTTAGTGAAATAATCAATGGCAACAAGAATAAACCTGTGTCCGTTAAAGGCGGCAGGCTCGATTGGTCCAATAACGTCCATGCCCCAGGCGGCATATGGCCACGGTGAACTTGTTGCATTAAGCTCACTCGGAGGTACCTTTATCATATCCCCATGTATCTGACATCGGTGGCACTTTCGGACATACCGGATGCATTCCATCTCCATGGTCATCCAGAAATAACCAGCTCGAAGTATCTTCTTTGACAAAACAAATCGTTTATATGTGGGCCGCATGTCCCAGCGTGAATTTCCTCCAATAATTTTGATGCTTCCTTTGCGTCAACACACCTTAATAGCCCCAAATCGGGAGTCCTCCTATACAGGATTCCTCCGCTGTGAAAGAAATTGTTGGATAATCTCCGAAGTGTGCGTTTCTGAGTGGTATTTGCAAGCTCTGGGTATTCTCCTTTTGCCAAGTACTCCTTGACATCATGAAACCAAGGATTTCCGTCTGCTTTTTCTTCAACATGGGCACAGTAAGCTGGATGATTGTGATTTTCACTGGAATAGGATCAATGAAATTCTTATCTGGATGCTAGATCATGGATGACAGAGTAGCCAAAGCATCAGCGAACTCATTCTGGATTCTGGGGACATGCTGAAATTCTATCTTTGTGAACCTCTTTCTCAGTTCCTATACATGATGTAGATATGGAAATATCTTGGAATTCTTGGTTGCCCATTCTCCTTGTACTTGGTGTACCAGTAAGTCTGAGTCACCAATCACTAACAACTCCTGGACGTTCATGTCGATGGCCATGTTGAGCCCTAAGATGCAGGCCTCATATTCAGCCATATTGTTGGTGCATGGAAATCTGAGTTTTACAGATACCGGATAATGCTGACCGGTTTCTGATATCAGGACTGCTCCAATACCAACCCCTTTGAAGTTTGCTGCTCCATCAAAGAACATCCTCCAACCGTCGTAGGATTCTGCAATGTCTTCTCCTACGAATGATACCTCTTCATCGGGAAAATACGTTTTCAGGGGTTCGTATTCTCCGTCCACAGGATTCTCAGCAAGATGGTCTGCTAGTGCCTGTCCTTTGACAGCCTTTTGAGTTATGTAAATAATGTCGAACTCGTTCAACAGGATTTGCCATTTGGCTAGCTTGCCAGTAGGCATGGGCTTTTGAAAGATGTACTTTAGTGGATCCATCCTTGATATGAGGTAAGTTGTGTAGGCACAGAGGTAGTGCCTTAGCTTCTGGGAAACCCAAGTCAAAGCACAACAAGTGCGGTCCAATAAAGAATACCGGGCGTCATGTGGGGTGAACTTCTTGCTGAGGTAGTAGATCGCTTGCTCCTTTCTTCCTGTTTCGTCATGTTGCTCCAGAACGCAACCGAAAGCTTCATCCGGTACCGCAAGTGTCACGACCCAAATCTCGATTCAGGTCGCGATGGCGCCCAACGGCGAGGTTAGGCCAGCCAATATAGAAACACTAAGTGTTACCATTCCCCGTTACGCAAATTTCCTCTTTTAACCAATTTTTAAACAGATATAAACATGATAATGGCGGTGATGTGAAATAAAACTACAAGTGCGGAAAATCAACCAATAGGCATGTCGCATAACATATGTACAACCAATAATCCAAAATATACACCACGTGTGTGCCAGGAACTAGTGTCACGAGTGCCACGAGCAACTACTGAATATACAATGACTACAATATATAAAGGGGTCTCAGTCTGAATGAAATGGACAGAGAATATAACAAAAGAACTCCAGGGTGCTGCTAGGAAGTCGCCGGGAAAGCAGCTCACCGTGAAGTATGACCACGCTATCAATATCTAGCACCGGCCTGATAATCAGATGTACCAGCCTCCGGACTTGTACAGTCAAGTACAGAAAAGAAAAGAAAGTGCAGCATGAGTACATATTAAATAAATATGTACCCAGTGAGTATCCCGCCTAAACTCGAAGAAGTAGTGACGAGAGGTCGACTCGATACTCACTAAGGTCCAACAGTACTAACATATGATAGACTATAATGAAGTACAGTAAGCATTCAGGGAAAATAAGCAACAAGTATATATATCAAAAGCAGAAATCCACACAATTGCTGAACTAACAATAAAGCACTTTCAAGGGTAATAACGATACAAAAATCACAAATTTTTAGATCCGCCGTGGCGTACGGCCCGCTCCCATAAGGTACCTTCTACACTCGCCGTGGCGCACGGCCCGATCCCATATTCATTTCAATTTCTTTTCAACACTGCCACGGCGTACGGCCCAATCCCATATATTTCATAATTTCTCAACACTGCCGTGGCGTACGGCCCGATCCCATATATATTCAATTACTTTCAACACTACCGTGGCGTACGGCCCGCTCCCATGTATTTCACAATTCCTTTTTAACTCCGCTGTGGCGTACGGCCCTATCCCATAAATTTTCACAATTACTTTCAACACTGCCGTGGCGTCGACCCGCTCCCATGTATTTCACAATTCCTTTTCAACTCTGCCGTGGCGTACGACCCGATCCCATA
>ML243247.1:0-16279 GCA_005239495.1 Nicotiana undulata
ATAACGACTTTTGAAAATGAATTTTTATGTGAAACCTGTGTTACCGGGCCCATATTATGGTTCGGGAGCCTGGAACAGGTTTAATATGTGTTATATGAGCTATCTGTAAAACTTGGTGTAAAATGGACTTGGTTTGACGTGTTTCGGATCAAAAATGGAAAATTTGATAGTTTATGAAGATTGAGAAAATTCTATGGATTTTGAAGTTTAATTCATTGTTTTTGATGTTATTTTGGTGGTTTCATTACTCGAATAAGTCCGTGGGATGATTTGGGACTTGCTGGAACGCTCGATTTGAAGTTCCGAGGGCTCGGGTTGGTCCCGGGGTGTCCTTAGGCTAAAATATAGATGTTGCAGGTCCGAGGGGTCAATTCTCTAAACCCACCACCGCGGTCCGCGGTCCATTTTTCGCTGGCCGCGGTGGGGGACCTAAGGGGGAGCTTCGCGGCCGCAGTCGTGTTTTCGCGGTCCGCGGTGGAGGGGCTGGGTCACTGGTTCGACTTCAGAGGCTTATATCTTTTGATCGATAAGAAATTTTGAGATAATTCAAAAACAAAAGTTGTAGCCCTTTGTGTCATGTTTCTAGACAGGTAAAGAAATCGTAATTTGGACGTCTGTAAAGAAAGTTATGGCCACAATACTAAAGCATGTCACTGCACTCATGTTTCCTCGGTTCTTTCAGCTTTCCTTGTCATTTGCTACCGCGGCCGCGGTCGTTTTTTCGCTGACCATGGTGGGGGACCAGAAATGGGTATAATTATACGAGAATTTCAGTTAGTTTTATATTTCAAAGCCCTCAAAACATAAGAGGCGATTTTCCAAACACTCATTCTTCTCCAAAACATTTGTAAGTGATTTCTAACTCATTTTCTTTACTCCTTAACTTCATTTTTACAAGATTTCACATTAGAATCTAGGCCTAAAATCCTATAATTAAAGTAGAAATTAGGGGTTTTGGGTAGAGTTAGGTTTTTGGAAATTTTGGGCAATTCAACCCCAATTTGGGGTCGGATTTTAAAACAAATTATATATTCTAACTCGTGGGGGTATGGGTAACTGGGTTTTGGTCTGAGCCTCGTGTTTGGACCAAGCGGGCCCGGGGTCGAATTTTAGTATTTTTGGATGAATGCTTGGAAATGGGTAATTAGGCTATGGAATTGATTTATTGAGTCATTATTGATACACTTGAGTTAATTATGTCTAGATAATACCATTCCGGAGTTGAATTCTAAAGAAAAGGCAGTGTTAGAGGGTTGATTGCTATATTTTGGACCCGAGGTAAGTGTCTTGCCTAACTTTGGGGAGGGAATATGTATTGTGCTCTATGTGTTATATGTTTATCATGTTCAATGCATAGGTAAGGTGACGAGTAGCTATTCATTGTGTGTCAAAGTATGCTCGTGAGTCCATTTTTGCTTAATTCCTTGTTATTGCCTCAATGATTATCGTGTTATGAATTAGTTCTTTTGGGAAGTTATGTCCTCGTAAGGAATTGGTTGTAGCTGAGACCCTTGCCGGGCAAATGTGTTTGACTTTGATTGTTATTACCCGAGTCGGATGGTTGTGAATTGAATTCCGGTAATTGATTTCCTTGCCAAGTTTGTGATTTGTTGTTGACATTACTTGGGTGAGGAAGAGAGTAAAGCATGAAGGGTGATGCCGTTCCATTCATTAACATCATTCATTATTTATTTATTGCAATGTGAGGAAGAGAGTAAAGCACGAAGGGTAATGCCGTGCCATTCATTAACATCATTTATTATTTATTTATCGCAATGTGAGGAAGAGAGTAAAGCACGAAGGGTGATGTCATGTCATTCATTCATATCACTCATTATTTATTTATCGCAATGTGAGGAAGAGAGTAAAGCACGAAGGGTGATGCCGTGCCATTCATTTCATTTATTATTGCAAGCATTTCATATATATTTATCTGTTGCATAGTGAGGACGAGAGTAAAGCACGAAGGGTGATGCCGTGCCATTCATTTATCTGCTTATTTATTGTATTCAACATCTCATTTTGCTAATTACCTATTGCCCTTTACTTGTCCCCGTATCCCTTGCTTATCTGTTAAATAATTGTCACTTCTTTGCTATATTTTTGGTAGAACTGTACAGGTAGATTATCGTTGTCGTGTCTAGCCTCGCCACTACTTCGGTCGGGGTTAGGCTTGGCACTTGCTCAGTACATGGGGTCGGTTGTACTGATGCTACACCTGCACTTCTCTATGTTGTGCAGATCCCGCAGCCGGACCCGGTGGACACTGATTGAGGGAGTATCCTTCAGTCCACTTCAGAGATTACAAGGTAGACCGCAGACGTTCGTGGGCCTTGGCGTCTCCTCTATGCTTATCTTTCTATTCTGTCTTATTTTAGTTCTCAGACAATTTATGTATTATTTCTTCAGACTTTGTATTTAGTAACCTCTTAGTCAATGCGTGAGTTAGTGACTCCTACTGCTGGGATATTGTTAACGAATCGTGTTATTAGTGTTTTGAGTTATTTTCAGAATTTATCTGCTTCCGCATTTGAAAAAGGAATATTAGATGCTTTAATTAAACTCTGCATTTTTAATGTTAGTACGTTAATGATATTGTATACGTTGGCTTGTCTAGCGGGTCAAATGTTAGACGCAGTCATGGCCCAATGGTGGGATTTCGGGTCGTAACACTTCGTGCAACTCAGTCTAGGCAAAAGGGTTATGCCGATCGTAAGGTTGGTGATGTAGCATTCATGGTTGGAGAGAGAGTATTGTTTCGTGTGTCGCCCATGAAGGGTGTTATAAGGTTTGGAAAGAAAGGAAAGTTGAGCCCTAGGTATATCAAGCCGTTTGAGTTTCTTGATAAGGCGGGGGAGGTAACTTACAGACTTGCATTGCCTCCAGGGTTATCCTCAATTTATCCGGTATTCCATATGTCTATGCTCTGGAAATATCATGGTGACCCGTCCCATGTGTTAGATTTCAGCTCTGTCCAGTTAGACAAAGACTTGACTTATGAGGAGGAGTCGGTAGCTATTTTAGACCGGCAGGTTCGCAAATTGAGATCTAAGAGTTATCCTTCAGTTAGAGTGCAGTGGAGAGGCCAGCCCGCTGAGGCAGCTACTTGGGAGTCCAAGTCGGACATGCAGAGTAGATACCCACACTTGTTCGCCACTTCAGGTAATTTTCTATGTCCGTTCGAGGACGAACGTGTGTTTTAGAGGTGGAGATTGTGATGACCCAAGGGGTCATTTTATAAAATTAGACTCCGTTCCATACTTAAAAGCCATAAAAAGACTAAAATTAAATACCTCGATTTGCGTGCGCAGTCCGAGCGTGAAACCAGAAAGCTTTTATGTAAAAATATGATAAATAGTGATTTTTAGAATTTAAATTTGGTAAAAGTTGACTTTGGTCAACATTTTGAGTAAACGGACCCGGATCTGTGTTCCGACGATCCCGGGAGGTCCGCGGTAAAATATGGGACTCGAGCGTATGCCCGGAAATGAATTCCGAGGTCCCAAGACTTAGAAATCAAATTTTGAAAGAAATTAAAGAAAATAAATAATGCTAGAAATCATTGATATCGGGTCCGTATTTTGGTTCTGGAGCCCGGAACAGCTTTGTTATGATATTTAGGGATTAACTGTGAAATTTGGTGAAAAACGGAGTTCGTTTGACGTGATTCGGACATTCGGTTGAGAAATTATGAACTTTAAGAGTTTTTTATGAAAATGATGAGTTTTGAGGTTTAATTAATAGATTTACATGTTATTTTCATGATTTTATCGCACGAGCAAGTCCGTATGATGTTTTTAGACTTGCGTGCATCATTTGTTTAGAGCCCCGAGGGCTCGGGTGAGTTTCGGGTAGGCCACGGGGTGTTTTTGCACTTGAAAGAATTGCTGGTTTTAAGTTTTCTGGTGTCCAGGTAATTGCTCTGTGCGATCGCATAGGAAAATCCGCGATAGCATAGAGTTAAAATATAAGGCCCTGTGAGTACCCTGTGCGAACGCAGACCAGTGGCTGCTATCGTGGAGCACAACCTGGCCAAGCTGTGCGATCGCACCTCCTTCAGTGCAAACACACTGAACAAAATCAAGCCTTGAGGAAGGGAGGTCAAATACCCTGTGCGATCGCACCCCTCCCCCTGCGATAGCACTGACCAAAAATCCCTTACACTGTTCGATCGCACCTCTTTATCCGCGATCGCACAGTTGCCCAACCCAGCTATTATAAATACCTTTTAAAAATCGGGCAGACCTTTTTCTTCACCAAAATTTTGAGGTTTTCAGCCCTAAGCACGATTTTCTTCAACAATCTTCATCCCCAAGTCATAGGTAATCAATTATAAACTTTGTTCTTTCAATTGCTTATTATTTTGCATCACTTTTAAATCAAAAACAAAGAATTTTCATGGTAAAAATCTTGGTTTTGGGTAGAATTATAGAGTTTTGTAAAAATCGAATTTTTATATCAAATTAAGCTCGGATTTCAAAACTAATAGCATATTTGGGTTCGTGGGTGAATGGGTAAACGTAATTTGGTCCGAACCCCGAGTTTAGACCAAGCGGACCCGGGGTCGGGTTTTCACTTTTTTGAGAAAACTTACGAAAAAATATATTTTTCAATAAAATTAGTTCCTTTAGCATTAGTTAATGATATTAAATTAATTATGATTAGATTCGAGCAATTTAAAGGTGAATTCGAGAGGAAAAACAATAATTGAGCAGTGAGTGGCCTGCGGGATCGAGGTAAGTGTTTGGCCTAACTTTAGCTTGAGGGAATAGGACGCCCCACTTGTTTGTGATGTGAATTGCATGGGCGTGGTGTATAGGTGTGGTGACGAGTATCTATTCACCACCCAAAGTGTTTGCTAAAATATGATCCCCTTTCCCGTTCTACACTTATTTGATTATTGTCTTAACTGTTACATGTTCATTATTGTTTCTATGACTATTTGGCCTTTTTGAATTATTGTTAGTTATTGTTGTGACTGTTTGGAAAGAGTATTGGTTGTTTGAGCTGGTTCCCTCGTGATATAAATATGGCTGAGAGATTTGGTATTATTTTTATGGAATAAATATATATATATATTTTGATATTCTTGTTGGTTTCATGGTTGAGAAGTTATTGATGAAGTCAGGAGAAAAATGCAGTTTATTATTTAGCTATTCACCTAGATGAGAAGTTAGGCTTCGAGGAGGAGTCAGTTGCTATTATTGATAGGCAGGGCCGCCAGTGGAGGTCTAAGAGAATTTCTGTCGTAAAGGTTCAGTGGAGGGGCCAACCAGTCGATGAGACGACTTTGGAGTCCGAGGAGGACATGCGGAGCAGGTATCCGCAACTATTCAGCACTTCATGTACGATTCTACGTCCGTACGAGGACGAACGTTTGTTTTAGAGGGGGAGATAGTGATGACCCAAAAGGTCATCTTATGTAAATTTAATTATGACTATATTTCGAGGCCCCGAAAGCCTCTATTAATCTCACCTCGAAGTGCGTGCACAGCCTGGGCGCGTAGCCGGGAAGCCTTTACGTGAAAACTTGATGAAGAGTTGAATTTATGATAATTAATTAAATAAAGTTGACTTTGGTCAACATTTTTGGTAAACGGACCCGGACTCGTGATCTGGCGGTCCCGGGAGGTCCGTAGGAAAATATGGGACTTGGGTGTATGCCCAAAATTGAATTCCGAGGACCCAAGTCTGAGAAATTAATTTTTAAAGAAAATTATTTTCTGAAAATATTAAGGGCTTATGAAAATGAACCTCGATGTAAAACCTGTGCTGCCGGGCCCGTGTTATGGTTCCGAAGCTCGGAACAGGTTCAATATATGTTATTTAAGTTATCTGGGAAATTTGGTAAGAAACAGACTTGATTTGACGGGTTTCGGATAAAAAAATGGGAAAATTAAGAGTTAATGAAGTTTTGAGGATTTTTATAGAATTTGAAATTTGGTTTGGAATGTGATTTTATGTTTCCGGGGTCCGAATGAAATTCCGAGACCGGGGATGGTTCCGTTATTTCATTTATGACTTGTCTGCAAAATTTGAAATCATTCCGAGTAGTATAGGCCGGTTCGGCGCATTGATATGAATTCTAGAATCTTAAGTTCTTAAGCATAATTCAATTTTGTTTTTGGGGTTGAATTCTTAGTTTCGTTGTTGTTTTTTGAGTTTCGAAAGTTCGAGCGAGTCCGTATCATGAATACAGACTTGTCGTTGCTTTTGGACGGGGTCCCGAGGTGCTCGAGTGAGTTTTGGACCCCCGGGAGCTAAGTTGGAAAAACCAGATTCTTCGCGATCGCAGGACCTCTGCCGCGATCGCAGAGGTCTGGCCAGTTGGCCTTCGCGATCGCAGGACCCCTGCTGCGATCGCAGAGGTCTGGCCAGTTGGCCTTCGCGATCGCAGGACCCCTGCTGCGATCGCAGAGGTCTGGCCAGTTGGCCTTCGCCATTGCAGGGCCCTTGTCGCGATCGCAGTGAAGGAATCCCTGGGCAGTTTTATTAAATACGGGACTTAGCATTTTTTCCTCCATTTTCATCTTCCTCCTCATGTTTTTAAAGAGCTCTTCAAGGAACCTTCCACCACTGTTATTGAGGTAAGTAAATTCCATGATTTTACTAGTTTTAAACATTAATTCCTAGTTAAATTGCCTACTAAATTATCTAAAATCATAGAATTAGGTAGTAATTTTAGGGCTCTTGAGGGTTTTGTGATTTTCCATTTTAGGCCATGAATTCAAGTAGAAATCACACCTTAATGATCCTTAGGCTATGGGTGAGTGATCCCTTCGGGAATCTTTGGAATTTGAGCATGCGGGACCGGGGTTGGAATTTGGGAATTCTTCAAGAATAGCGATTTTCTTAAATAACTAAGATAATTTCCCACATTGTGCATGCATTGATTTAATTTTACACCTTTTGGCTAGTTGCGAGTCCTCGGGTGTAGAGTTCAGAGTTCGGGCGCAATTGTGGTCCGAGGGGTAGATTCGACACGAGGTGAGTCTCCTTTCTAACCTTGTAAGAGGGAATTGTCCCCATAGGTGATGTATATGCTATGTGTAAATTTTTTTGGGGCTACGTACACGCCAATTGACGAGAGTCCGTACGTAGCGGCTATCATTGTTATGTCCGGGTAGTTAGGCCCACATCATGACTTATATGCTTCCTCGTAATGCCTTATATGCTTTATGTGTTTCCTCGTAATGCCTTATATGCTTCCTTGCAATGCTTTATATGATTTATTGTGACGCCATATGCACTATGAGATTATGTTTTGTATAGCATCGTTCCTCTGAGGCTGTATGGAAAAATTGTTGAATGGAAAGGAATTTGTTATGGAAAGAAAGTATTTGTGATATATATATGGGATCAGGCTGTACGCCACATCAGAGTTGAAAAGTAATTGAAATGAATATGGGATCGGGCCGTACGCCACGACCGAGTTGAAAGGTAATTGAAATGAATATGGGATCGGGCCGTACGCCACGGTAGAGTCGAACAGTATTTGAAATATATATGGGATCGGGCCGTACGCCACAACAGAGTTGAAAAGTATTTGTGATATACATATGGGATCGGGCCGTACGCCACAACGAGTTTAAAAGGTACCTTATGGGAGCGGGCCGTATGCCACGGCGGATCTAAGACTTGGTGATTATTGTTTCGTTTCGGTGGTCTTACCCTTGAAAGTGCATTATTGCTTAATTCAGTAGTTGTTTGGATTTCTGCTCTTGATATGTACTTGTTGCTTATTTTCCGACATGCCTACTGTATTTCATTATCTTCTATCATATGTTATTACTGTTAGACCTTAGTGAGTATCGAGTCGACCTCTCGTCACTACTTCTTCGAGATTAGGCGGGATACTCACTGGGTACATATTTATTTAATATGTACTCATGCTGCACTTCTGTACTTAACTGTACAGGTTCTGAGGCCAGTGCTTCTGGTTATTGTACCAGAGATAGACCCTGAGCTTGTGGACTTGACTTCACGGTGAGCTGCTTACTATGACGATTCCCAGCAGCACCATGGAGTTTTCACTTACTTTTGTTATTTTCCCCGTCTATTTCATCCAGACTGTGGATTTGTATATATATATTACTTTCCTTATGTATATTCCGTTAGTATGCCCATGACACTCGTGACACTAGTTCCTGGCACACGCGTAGTGTATATATTTTGGGTTTTGGGTTGTATAGGCATACATATGCTTATTTCTTGGCCATGTAGTGTTATGCTTTAATTTTCGTATCATGCTATCATCATGTTTAACTGTTTAAAATTGGTAAATATTGACTTTTTTAATCAAATGGAAAGGGTAACACTTAGTGTAATTCATATTGGCTTGCCCAACCCCGTTGTTGGGCGCCATCACGACCTGGATTAGGATTTTGGGTCGTGACAGTGATCAGTTTTATTTAAATGGTCATTGTTATCTTTTTGTTTTATTTTTTGTTGGGAATTATTTTAATTAGGCTCAATTGAAATTTATTTATTTATGCTCGAGTAATTAATCAAGGAAATTAGTTAATCAACTTCTAACATTGGCTTGCCTAGCAAGTGTAGTGTTAGGTGCCATCACGATCCCTGAGGTGGGAATTTGGGTCGTGACAACCAAACACTTACCTCGGCTCCAAGAATGCAAATCAAGCCTCAATCACCGCTTTTCCTCTAGAATCCGACTTCGAAACGACCGTATCTAGACATAATTGACTCAATAACATCAATATTTACTCAATAATTCAATTCCAAAGCCTAATTATAGATTTTCCATCATTCTTCCAAAAATTCCAAAATTCGACCCCGGGCCTGCTTGGTCCAAACATGAGGTTCGGACCAAAACCCGATCAGCCATTACCCCACGAGCCCGAATATACAATTTATTTTGAAATCCGACCCCAAAATGAGGTTGAATTCCCAAAAATTCAAAATGCCCTAACTCTACGCAAAACCCCAATTTCTACCTCTGATTTCATGTTTTAGGTCTAGAATCTAATGAATGTTGATGAAAACTTGAAGAAAATAATGTTAGAATCACTTACCTAAGAGGTTATGGTGGAAGAATAGCTTGAAAATCATCTATGTGTTTTTGAGAAGAAGAGGGTTGTGAAGTTTTGCAAAATCCCGTAATGAATATTCTGATTTTGGGTCTTTAAAATAACTGGGCGAAATTGGTCTTTGTGATCGCGGAGGAGGAGTTTCGATCGCATAGAGGAGTGACCTCCGAAGCACTGCGATCGCGGATTGCTGGATGCGATCGCACAGGTTTAAGAACCCCACCCTATGCGATCGCGATTAAGGTTATGCGGTCGCACATGTATCTACCCAGCCTCCCCCCCCCCCCCNCACCCCTTCCCAGCACAAAGCTATGCGATCGCGGAGGGATATATGCGATCACCACAGAGTAAAGCATCAGACACCAGCAACAACCTATTTACACCAGATTTTCCAACACTTTTACACCTCGACACCGACCCGAAACTCACCCGAGCCCTCGGGGCCCAAAACCAAATATACACACGACTTCAAAATCCTCCTACAGACTTATTCGAGTAATTAAACCACCAAAATAACATCAAAAAACAATGAATTAAACTCCAAAACCTATAGAATTTTTTCAAAACTTCATAAACTTCAAATTTTCCATTTTTAGTCCGAATCACGGCAAACCAAGTCCGTTTCTTACCAAATTTGACAGACAACACATAAAAACCATATTGAACCTGTTCCAGGCTCCGGAACCATAGTACGGGCCCGGTAACACGGGTTTCACATCAAAGTTCATTTTCAAAATTCTTTATATTTTTCAGAAAACAATTTTCTTTAAAAATTCGTTTCTCGGACTTGGGACCTCGGAATTCGATTCCGGATATACTTCCAAGTCCCATATTTTCCTACGGACCCTCCGGGACCGTCAAATCATGAATCCGGGTCTGTTTACCAAAAATGTTGACCGAAGTCAACTTTAATCAACTAATTACCATAATTCAACATTTATTCAATTTTCCACATAAAGGCTTCCCGACTACGCGCCCGGCCTGTGCACGTACATCGAGGTGAGATAAATGGAAGCTTTCAGGGCCTCAGAACACAGATTAAGTTAAAATTACACGGGATGACCTTTTGGGTCATCACAAAACTGCACCCTCCTTGTTCCAAAAAGCCATGATAAAAATATTTCATCCCATCCTCCATACCTCTTTGGTTTACATTGATGACATCCTGTTATTTAGTGACACATTGGAGGAACATGTCAACTTTCTTCGTCAGTTTGAGGCATTAATAACACAATATGGGATCATGCTTTCAGCAAAAACAGATGGTTCTTACCCAAAAGGAGATTGATTTTCTTGGAATGCATTTATCCAAGGTGCATACAGTCCAGGACCACATATATGTCAAGAACTACTCAAGTTTCCAGATACCAACCTCACAACAAAGCAGATCCAACAATTCTTGGGTATAGTAAATTATGTGAGAGATTTCATCCCATATATCTCTAAATATATTTCTCCACTCACAGAGATTCTCAAGAAAAATGCTCCATCATGGGAAAAGAAACAGTATGAAGCAGTCAGGGAAATAAAGGCGATTTCTAAAAATGTCAAGTCCCTCTACATCCCTTCCGAAGGTAAGAAGATACTGCAAACTGATGCCAACAATAAATATTGGAGTGTCGTTCTATTTGAAGAAAAAGATGGCCAGAGAAAAATATGCGGACATGCCAACAGGATGTTCAAAGAGGCGGAGCAACATTACCACTCCACATTGAAGGAAATACTTGCAGTAAAGAATGGAATCAAGAAATTCAATTTTTTTCTGATTCACACAGAATTTCTGATAGAGATGGATATGAAAGCCTTCCCAAATATGATCCAGATAAATACAAAAATTATTCCCAATCCTCAATTTCTCAGGTGGGCTCAATGGTTATCTCCATACAAGTTTCAAGTCAGGCACCTGAAAGGAAAGGATAATATTCTCGCAGATTTTCTCTCTCGACCGGAAGAATTCTCAAAGAGATTTTCCCCAGCAAAACTGAAGTCAAAGCAAAAGCTAATCAACCACATCTTCCTATTTTCAAATGTACCAAGAACAAGTTCATTGAAGCCAACGGATCATCCACCGGAGTTGTTCAACCTCATGGATTCCTTTGATCCGTCTATTATTATGAAAGAAGAACTTATTATGAGCTCCAAGTTTTCCGGAAACATGGAGGATCCATTCTCAAGCCATATGAGGTCAATCTAGAATATCCGTTCATCCATATATTCATAGCTCAAGCCAAGGATTTTCCACAAGAGCTATTATGTTTTTTTGGTACCTATGTCATCAGTACTACATTTTCATGGAATTCAAGTGCAATGTCTTCAAAGATTTTGACGAAATTGAACCAGCTCTTAAAGCGTTTCTATTATGGTTCAAGCCTAGAAGATATTGGATAAAATGTTTCAATGATTCCTACAATGCAAAGGTATTCATGTTTCATAGGCCAGTAAAGATTATTAATGGAAAAGTCCAAGCACAAACAGAGGCGTCATTCTGGTCGAAATTTCCTGTGTCTATTTTATCCATGGAAGAAGAATATAGTGAAGCACAAAGAATTATCTTCCAGCAAAATAGATGCACCCCGAAAGAAATATGGCCAAAAGACTGGGCAAGTTGGAATTATACCAGCATTCATCCTCACTGGGAAAAAGTCCGAGAAGCAGCAAAGGAATATCAAACTCCGTATGAAATCATCCGGGAAAAAATAACTCAAGACATCTCCAGGTTAAGGTTGCGGATCACTTCCCACAATCCAAAGGAGAAGAAACATGCTAAAGATGAACCGTCAAATTCCAGGAGTTACTACACAAGATCTCTGAAGAGATGCCTAGGAAACAAACCGAGAAGATCAATGGAAAACAATTATCTAAATCCCTATTAATCACACCATAATCCTACATTACCTACCAAAAAACCCTACAAAATCATCTACCCATGCCAAGACATAATTCCACATCCTTCCAAACCATCCGAGTCCCACTTTCACATGCTTTCACATGTTTTCACATGCCTCCACATGCTTCGTCACATGCAGCACCCTATTTCCACATGCTTTCACATGCTAAACCATGTTAATTTCACCTCTATCACATGTTTTCAGGAGCTTTTTAGTTGTTTTGCCTAAGGTCCTTCACATGTAAAAAGGGACCCACTTGTAGATAAGTTTGCCGTGTAATATAGGTTTATTTTAATGTAAGTTTGTCTTTTAATAACCTCCTAGTCCTATATAAAGGAGGAATTGTAGTAGTTGTAAGATCATCTTGCAATCTTGCAATTATCTTAGAAACCATCTTGTAACCTTTGTAAACCTTTGTGATATATTACATATGAGTTCCTTCTAAATTTACCTCTTGTTCTTTCTTTCGAAATGGATGGAAAGGCCGGTCCATGTATGAAAATAGAGTAAGGATACTCTAAGAAAGTTAGCTTGTTGTAGTACAAAAGTCTTCTGAGTTATAACAGTTAGGTTGGTTGTAGTACAAAAGTTTTCTGAGTTGTGTAGCTTGGCAAGCCGTCCCTTATGGGTTGAAGCCAGCCCCTTTGGTAGGACAACTTTTGCGACTACAAGAAAATTAACTGTTAGTGTAGCTTGGCAATAGCCAACAGGAAAAATTTCGTATCTATGATATATTTTTCTTTCTTGGAGTCTCTTTCTTTGTTCGCTATACTGTGGTATCAGAGCCAGCCCATCCTTTCGGAGGGAGGAACAATTTTACTATATATGTTTGAATCGTTTCCATCATCCTATTCCCTTGCAAAAATGAATATGTCTCCTACTCAATATAAAACCTTATCCAAAAAATATGATTACCTCTATGAAGTCGATATCCTACACGATGAACAAAAAGTATCTTCCACTGAACTACCCCTCGTAAACCCTTACTCAGCTTTTGCCAAAAAATCATTTGCACCATGGACCCAAATCCGTTACTTAGTCCAACATAAAACAAAAGGAGTCAAAGAATATGTTGCTGCCTCAAAACTTGACCAGCATCCTATTCTTGCCACTCGAGATAAATAATTTATTACCCTCCAAATTCCAGATGATTTTCCCAGACAATAGAGAGATCATGGTTTTACCCATATCCATTTTGGTGCTATCCGAATTGCTCTGACTTATCATGGAAGAAAAGGTCAACCTGTTGTTGCTCGACTTTCTCTTCTAGATACAAGATACTTGGAGTACCAACATGCAAATCTGGGTACTGCAGAAGTTACCTTGAATGCAGGGACTGTCTTCATAACTATCTTTCCAAATTTCAACATGTCCCTTTATGCCCATACTTAACCAAATCCCTAAAAATCCAAGTCCAAATTCAAGATTCCTCACAAGCCAAATATTTTATCCAAGCCACTCTTCATCACCAAATGGCGTGGCGAGTCCAAAATCATGCCATGGATCTTTGCCTTCCCGGAGGAGAAAATGCTTTACTCTTGAATATTGATGCTACAAAAGGAAATACTATGTGCACCCAAATACCCATACAAATTTCCAGAGATGAGCTTGTCAAAATTCTTCCTGATTCCCGGATAAAAAATTATGAAAGGTTAAGGGAACCAGAAAAACCTCTACAATCTGGTGAGCCAACTTTTACCAAAAGAAATGACAAAACCGTTTCCATAAGCTTTGATCATTCTTATCTTAAAAAACCCAATAAAACCATCTTTTCTTGCCAAATGATCCAACCCAAAGACCCAAACCCTGACCCTGACCCTGACCCTGAAAGGGAACCCTTTTGGAACATACAAACTATCATGGAAGAGCATGACTGGTGTAGACATTTTGACAAAGACGACAGAAGAGATTGGTGGTTCAAATGCCCCTTTACGGGACACAGCCCATGGATTCTCGGTTGCGACTGCCAAGACTATTTTGAGGATCCAAGTGGAGAATATGATGAACACCACCAGCGTCATTGGGAAAGATTTGGCCTCAACAAGACCAAACCAAAATCCAAGAAAAAGGGGAAAACTACCTAAAAACAGTTTCGAGCCATATAAGAAAATAAAGACCCTTCAATTGGCTCATTAAGTCATCTAGGTAAATATGAATTTCTTGTCAGTCACAAACCCCAAGACTCGCAAAAATTACCAGAAAAAGTCACTCCAAGCTGGAAAGATAACGAAACCACCCCAAAACCCAAACCACCGTCAGCTCGTAACCCAGAATCCAAAAGGCCAACTGACCCTAAAACTCCATCAACCCAAAAGTCCACACACCCACAAATATTCATGATGAGCCCTTCAAGTTCCAGCCATACCCAAGATTTTCCTCCATTTCAACCTTTTGAAAAAGAAGGTATCAGCGATGCTCCAAAAATCCCCAAGAAAAACATAGTACTACCTTCTGGAGAAAAACCCCCAATGAGTGACATCGAGGCAACAATGAACTGGCAATCAGAAAATTCCATCTACCAAAACAAAATGCTCAACAATATGGCAACACCATAAAAAACGTGGCCCATACACAAAATAAGTTAATGAGCAAAGTGGAAACAATTGAGAAAAAGGTGGAGCAGACATCGTCTCAGCATGCAGGACTAATCAAAGCTCTGGAGCTAAGATTGGCAAATTTACAATATGAGAATTTTCCGCCAGGAACTTCACTTTTCCAGTTCTTCAAACAACAACAAAAGGAGACGATTTCACTCAAGGAACAAATCAAACTTTTGATAAATGACCGCTTTGAGTCACAAAAACCCCCACTTTTCCCTTCAAAATCTACCTTCTACCAAATGTCAACACAAGCATATTCCCCATCAAAAATGGACAACACTTTTTCTACCTTTCCTACTACCTCACATAATACTATCTCTTTCACCCAATCCTTAAAAGAAGAACCTGAATTCGATATTGCAAAAATGGTTTGGGAAAGGAAAGATGCTCTTGCAGCCAAAAAACATACCAAGAAAAGGCGAGACCAAGGAGAATGTTCAAAAGGGTCCAACCCCGAAAGTCTAATGATTTCTGGTCAGAAGACTCCAGACTTTTATGTCTCCCAGCCAAGAAACATGTCAGAAGGAGATACCACATGATCAGAATCTCTAAATTCCTCTGACGATGATACAATGGAAGATAACTCTCAATCAAGCAATGATACCACAACAAACTCTTCCGAAGAAGAAGATCGCCAAATATTTGTGAGCCAACCAAGAGACGCAAAAATATCTTAAGTAGAGGAGGATGAAGAAGGAATGACGGATGAACCAATTTCAGAAAGAAGACATGAACCCATGGCGTCAAAACCAGTTGGAACTGGCTTCCACACATTTAGCTTAGATGACATCAAGGTTTAAAAATGGCCTCAAAGGATCCAAGACTTCTATACTTGGATGGTGACCAAAATTTTGGTGGAACTAGAAAAGTATATCATCAGGTCAGAACTAACTTCACGGTTCCCAAGAATCCTTAGAGATCGATGGAATTCACTTGGGATTCAGGAAAAAAATACTTTTCTTACATCCCAGGATTTTGCCTTCAACATCAGGATCCTACATGAAATTTTATGCGGAGATACTGTCCGAAGGAAGGAGAAAATGCAAAGGCATCTCTTTGAGAATAGAGTTTCTTCACTAGGTTCATCATCCACAGATGTCACGACCCGAAATCCCACCTTCGGGCCATGACTGCGTCTAACGTTGAACCGTCTAGACAAGCCAACGTTTGAATTGAATAAAACTCATTAACAACGAATACGAACAAGATAACTAAAATACAACATAGCACTTTCAAAATGAAACCCATAAACAAATCCCATAACTGGTGTCACATACTCACGGACTATCTAAGAGATTGATACAAACAAAAGGTCTGAAATAAATACATAAGACTGTCTTTGAAATACAAAGTAAGACAGAGTTGAAAGTGGAAAGTAGAAGGTGACGTCAAGGCCCACGAACGTCTGCGGGTCTACCTTGAGTCATCTGTGTGACTGAATGAGATGCTCCGATCGTCAGTGATCTCCAGGTCCGGCTGCATAGTGTGCACAACATAAAGAAGTGCAGGTGTAGCATCAGTACAACCGACCCCATGTACTGAGTAAGTGTCGAGCCTAACCCCGGCGAAGTAGTGACGAGGCTAGGACCAACACTACATATGTACCTGTGCAATTTCATATAATAGCAGGAGAAACGGCAACATAAATAAGCAAGTAAGACAGATAAAGGGAGAACATGCTTGGGAGATAGGGTAACAGTATGCTAACACAGCAGTACAAGGTAATAAATGAAACGTAAAG
>MDKH01240063.1:0-18387 GCA_005239495.1 Nicotiana undulata
TATATATATATATAAGCCGAATCTATAGCAGGTACATTCTGTTAATTGACAACATGTTACATCTGTACCTAAGAGCTTAGGTTAAGCTCAATGGGTGGAGCCAGCTGAATTTTGAGAAAGGAATCTCAAAAAATGTAAAACGTCACAACATGACGCATTATGCATGGAATTTGTTCAACGTACACTTCCCAGAGAGGGAGTGGATCTTCTTCTTATATTTCTCTAAAGCGAGCGGCTTCAGGTAATTGGCAAGCTCCACCGGCCTGGACAACAAATGCCACTCTTTCGAAACCAAGAGAGTGACGCTCCTCCTTCCTTGGGGATCCGGAGAAGGGAGTGAATAATTGTACCCCAAATTCTCTAGATAGGGAGACTAGGGAGGAGAAACAACTTCTTCTCAGACATCGGTGCCCAATGGAGGAGATGTAGTAGTTGCAGGTGATGGAGGCACAACTAGTGTGGAAGGGGATGGAGTAGATGATGTTGTAGGTTGAGAAGCAGCTGCAACTGAGGTAGTGCTGATTATTGGTTGCTCATCAACCAAAGGCAAAAGAGGCCCAGTTTCCGACCTTACGTGACAGGGAGCAGCAACGACCGGAAAGCGAGAATTGACATTCTCTACCATCTCCATTTCTCCCCAAAGTGCTCGTACCTCGCCTTCGGTTGGGGTTCTAAGATCTCTAGATTGAGCATTCTGCTGAGCGGATGGGGATCGTTGTCTCCGTTGAAGGGGAGTCGCTTCATCATTATCTTCCTTGTCATCATCAATGACCACTGTAGTTGCGGCTGGCTCGGGCATGGCCTTCTTTATTTTCTTATTTTTATCCCTAGTCGGGGAAGAATGCTGCCTTTCTGATTGCTTGTTCTCTAGCTGGGGACTCCGGAGGAAGCACCTACACTGGAGGCAGATTCAAGAGCACCGCTCCTAGTGAGAGCTTCATGCAACAATCCCGCAGCCTCCGTATGATAAGCCAAAACCTCAACTTTAGGGCATGTTAGAAAACCCTACGGGAGCCCTGTATCAATTGAAAATGTATGTCTAGCAAGTTTTCTTATGTACATACAGAGGCGGAAAGTAGAAAGAATAAGTTTACCGTGATTCTTGGCCTTCCACCATTATTTGAGGGCCAACTCCTTCCACCGACATGAATCTGGTGTAGTAATATTCAGAAGATTCTGAACCCATTAGTCCATGAATTCTACCTCTGTTGGTTTCCACCTAGTAGTTGAAACAATGGAAATAAAAGGGTTAGCAATGACATGGAACAATCTTTTTACGGAGAAAGGTTTAGATGCCAAACTTACATGAACAACTCCATGATTCGGAAAAATATGGAGTTCCGGTCGGGATGATATCCCTGGTAGCAATGACGACAAAACGCTCCATCCACCCACGGTCATTGTCATCATCCATGCTGGTAAACAGAGCATGGTGGCCACGCTTGCTTAAATTTATTGCTCCCCTAAGGAAATTTTTGGGAGAGTAGAGGTTCATCATATGTGCCAGGGTTAGGGTTTTCCCTGTCTCCGTGCACAATTGTAGTAGGCAAGCCACCATTCTCCATACAGAGGGCCCATTTGTGCCAAGAAGACCTAGTATCGATGGCAAAGCTCTAAGGTTACGTGGTCAAGCCCCCGATTCAAAGAAAACGGACCCAAAGTGAAGGAGTACGTATAAACATACGTAAAACCCTTCTCGGTAAATGTACCTGCTCCACCAGGAATACGAAGGATGAATAGAAGAGGGATACCTGCTAATAGGCCAAGTTTGAGGATTCGCAGAAGTAAACTTCTCTTGGAAGTCATTAACAGTTCTCAAGTGTTTCGGTATGATGGTGCTCACCGTAGGAGGATCAACATCAATATCAACCTCTTTTTCTTTGCTTCTCTTCGGGCCTCCACCGAAGAGAAGACTAGAGTTTCTAGAGGGCTCAGTAACAAAAGACATGAGAATAAAGAGTTTATGTGTTAAGAGCAAAGGAAAGAGATGAAAGCAGAAGAAGGTTAGGAGCAAAGAAGATAATGAACTTATGAGGTCTTTAGATAGTCAAAGAGGTAAAATGATGAGTATAAATACAGATGTGGATGGCAGGTATCATGGCCATGATTTCCTTGAGAACCACAAAAAATATTGATTAATTGTGGGGCAACACGTGGTCGAGTATCTGATAAGTGGGGATTTTGATTTTTTATTAGCACCTTTTAGCTTTTGTTTTTCGAAAGTATTGAATTGTGTCTCCAAAACTAATGAAATTGTGCAAATTGCAGGAATGTTAGAAGTTTGGACTATCAAGATGAAATCCGACTCATAAAAGAGTGTTCCGAAGCACAAGGCAATAAAGGACGCATAAGCACAAATGTGCGGTCCACAGAAGAAATTGCGGACCGCAGAACTCCATCTGCGACCACAAACAAGGAAGCAAAATTCAACAAAACTTTCATCGATGTGAGGCCGCAGAACTAGGTTTTTACTGACAAAGATGCAAAGTTTAGAGAATATGCAAGAAGACCAAGTCCCGAAGCCTTTGTAAAGTGTGGACCGCACAAGAATTGTGCGGCCACAAAAGTTTGCCTCGTGGCCATAGTCCAGAAATGTGTGGTCGCAGAAACCTCCTTCCTACCAACTGAAGAAATCTGCGGACCGCACATGGAATTGTGCAGCGACAGAACCTATCAGGGGAATTTTTGTCAGCGATTTTTGGCCTTAAAGAAATAAATTAGTTTCACAAAATTAGGTCAAGTTTGAACATACTAAGCTGCTGTAGCCGTTTCTTTAGGATGTTTTAGCTTATATGAGTATTTTAACATTAGATTTCATCATTTTAATCTTCCATTATGAGTTTAATTAGATTTTCCTCTCCATTTTCTGCAAATCCCATTATGAGTAGCTAGATTTTTATGATTTTTAATAGGGTTGTGACAACCCTAGCGTGTAAACCTTATGGGTAATTAATTTAGTGCTTGTTTATGATTAGGTGTTGGTTATTTAGCTTAGTTCATGCATCAATTTTAGAATTAATGGTTGCAAACATTGATTCATGCATATTTCACTTAATATCCACTTGAGAAAGAGAGACCTCATCTAGGATAACTTAGTTAACAAGGAATTGGGTTAATTGAGAGACTGATTAACCTAATTAAAGGGTTCAAACTAGAGATAGTAAGAACCCAACTTGAGCTATTATCAACTATTTTGGTTGATACCCATTTGGACTTGAGAAAGTCAAATTGGGCAAAATCACTCTCTGACCGAGAGGTATTGAGTGGGTAACGTAGAGTTGAGAGCTATAATACACCCCAATTAACAAAACAAGCATTAACGTCTTTATCCCATTAGGGAATGTCACGACCCAAATTCCCAACCTTAGGGATCGTGATGGCGCCTAACACCACACTTGCTAAGCAAGCCAATGTAAGAATTCTATTGACTAATTTTCTTAATTAATTACTTAAGCATAAATAAATCAGTTCAAAATGGACTTAATTAACATAATTTCAAACAACTTCAACACAAAATAATAATAATAACCAACTAAATGAAATTAACCACGAACTAATTATATAATTAACTCTAAGACTACCCCAGGGTCTGGTGTCACAATCCACGAACTACTAAAGAATACTACAAATAATGGCTGAAAGAAATAGTGTAACTGTTCTGAATATAATAAAACAGTGTAAATAATAATGGGAGAAGACTCTCGGAATCTGCGAACGCGGGCAGATGTACTTCGTGTCTCCAAACGAATCGGGTGGTCGTCCTGAAATCCTCTACTGCTGACTAGTACCTGGATCTGTGCAAAAGAGCATAGAGTGTAGTATCAGTACAACTGACCCCATGTACCGAGTAAGTACCGAGCCTAACCTCGGCGAAGTAGTGACAAGGCTAAGTCGGGGCTTCAACAATATAATCGATAACAACAATAAATAATAAAGCCAGAAAGAAGTCTAAACAAATAGATAAATAAGTGTTGCAATAAAATAACTCAGCTATAACCAATTCTCAAATAACTCTTCAAAGTTCCAAACTTTAACTTTGAATAAAAATAGTGCTAAAATATTTAAAGAATAGTAAAATAGACATTTTATCTTTTCAAAACTTTTATTTTCTTTTTCTTTAAAAATTAGTAAAATATAAATGTCCCTCCTTATCGCTCCTTGTTGCGGCGTGCAACCCGCTCTCACCTGTCCTCCCTTATTGTCCCTACCTAAAATATCACCCTTATTACTCCTGTTGCGGCGTGCAACCCGGTCCCACCTGTCCACCCTTATCACTCCTTGTTGCGGCGTGCAACCCTCTCCCATCAGACATATCATATCAATTTATTTATAAATTTCACAATTCAGGCCAAACCTTTCACAATATTTTTTTTGTCTCCACAATTACAAATAATAAACTACATTTTTGCTCATAACTTCATCAATATTCTCTCAACCATGAAACCAACAAGAATATCAAATATACATATTTGATTTCGTAAAAACAATGCCATACCTCTCAACCATTTTTTATATCACAAGGAAACCAGCTCAAACAATCAATACTCTTTCCAAATAGTCACAAAAATATCTAATAACAAATCAACGAGGCCAAATAGTCATAGAAACAATAATGAACATATAACAATTAAGACGATAATCAAATGAGTGGGGAACATGAAAGGGGATCATGTTTAACAACCAATTTGGGTGGTGCATAGATACTCGTCATCACACCTATACACCACGCCCATGCATTTCACATAACAAACAAGTGGGGAGTTCTATTCCTTCAAACCAAAGTTAGACCAAACACTTACCTCAATTCCGCAGACCACTCACTGCTCAATTATTGTATTTCCTTTTGAATTCACCTCTAACTTGCTCGAATCTAATCAAAATTAACTTAATATTATTAACTAATGCTAAAGGAACTAACTTTATTGAAAAACATAATTTTTCCTAAGTTTTCTCAAAAAAAGTGAAAACCCGACCCCGGGCCCGCTTGGTCTAAACTCGGAGTTCGGACCAAATTACGTTTACCCATTAACATAAGGGGGGGTTGGGGCAGTGCGTTCGCATGGGGAGGGGTGCGATCGCACAAGGTATTGACCTCCCCTCCCCAGGCCTGACTTAAAGCAATGCGATCGCATAGCATACAGTGCGTTCGCACAGCTTGCCCAGGCAGTGCTCCGCGATCGCACACCTGGAGATGCGTTCGCACACCACAAAACTTGGGACCCCTGAAGACTACACTATGCGATCGCAATCTTGCCTACGCGATCACATAGCACATAAACCTGGACACCAGAAGAATGAAAACCAGCAGTTATTTTCAAGTGTAAAACACCCCGTGGCTTATCCGAAACTTACCCAAGCCCTCGGGGCTCTAAAAAAATCATGCACGCAAGTCTAAAAATATCATACGGACTTTCTCGTGCGATAAAATCATGCAAATAACATGTAAATCTATGAATTAAACCTCAAAACTCATTGTTTTCAACAAAAACTCTTAAAGTTCATAATTTCTCAACCGGATGTTCGAATCACGTCAAACGATTTCCGTTTTTCACCAAATTTCACAGTTAACCTTTAAATATCATAACAAAGCTATACCGGGCTTTGGAACCAAAATACGGACCTGATACCAATGATTTTTAGCATTATTTCTTTTCTTTAATTCATAAACATTTCAACAAAATAAATTCTTTCAAAAATTGATTTTTAAGGCTTGGGACCTCGGAATTCATTTCCGGGCACACGCCCGAGTCCCATATTTTACTGCGGACCTCCCGGGATCGTCGAAACACGGATCCGGGTCCGTTTACCCAAAATGTTAACCAAAGTCAATTTTTATCAAATTTAAATTCTAAAAATCACTATTTCTCATATTTTCACATAAAAGCTTTCCGGTTTCACGCCCGGACTGCGCACGCAAATTGAGGTATTTTAATTTTAGTCTTTTTATGGATATTAATCATGGAACGGAGCATAGTTTTATAAAATGACCCCTTGGGCCATCACAGGGAAACACCTACGTTATGGTCATAACTCTAGGCCTTTAAACTATTTGGAAAAACGCCAAAAACACTGATTTGCTTCTAGTTTCTTTTCTTAGCTTATAATTGCTCGAGTAAAATTAGAATTAGAAATCAAAACCTGTTGTGGAAGTGCAATTTAGTTATCCTTTCACTTTTTTCAAGTGTATACTCCTAATACCCATAGTATCTCCATGTAGAAATTGACCCTGACTCTTGTTGGGTACTATTCATCCAACGACTGTTTCGACTCACTATTGAGTGCAGATCGGACGTGGATAAGTATCAAATGCTAACAGACGTACGTTCCATCAAGCGTTAGAGATTGTTCAGAAGGCTTCAGAAAGATTTTCCGCCAAGAAAAGAATCTTCACCAACTTCCCGATGACACAAAGATGTGTCATCGGAAAGCATAGGGACTATCTATATAGGGTAAAATTGGCTTATATTAAATGATCGAATGATAGGACAACACGTGGAATCAGAGACATATGAAAGAGAAATCAAGTGAGAACCAGGAACACGAATAACAACCTTAGTTGGTACCAAATAAACCTCGAGGGAAACATGATTAACGTGAACGGGTTGAATGTTTGTCACTAGATGACATTTAAGAAAGAATATTCCCTAGTATTAAATAGGCAGTTTTCGCAAAGAATTTTGGCATTCATAGCCCGACGTTACATATTCATCAATCACCCCTTTTATTGTCATTTAAGTGGGGCTTGATCCTAAGATCTTGTTTCCTAGGTATAACTATAAATAGTAGCTTCAACGGTAATTGTAAGGACAGAAAATCTCTGGAAAAACTTATGCTATACTCTATTCCCAAGCTAAATAATACCAATTTACTTTCTGTTTGATATTGTTCTTATTTCTGTCTCGGAAGCATCGCTCTCGGATCTAGGACTACCATTTCCTTAGGTCTTATTTTTAATCTAATTTGTTTATTATTTTGGATCAAATCAGTTCACTTTTCTATAAACCACGTAATAAATTCAACTATACCGTTTTACAGGTAAATAGTTTGGAGCCCACCGTGAGGCTTAGACAGTTGCGTAACTGATTTGGTCCTTGCATCTATTACTAACTCTTAGATTCTTTGATCTTAGAAAAAATCGAAAAATGGAAGCTAACGATGTCAACATCGAACATAATGTTGGGGCACACGAGAATCTGCCTCAACATGAAGATTCAATCAGTGACACCCGCAACAAGGGGGATGCATCAACTCCGGTCCATGGCGGACAATATCCCTGACATATGCGACAACTCCCGATGATGCGGAGGACGAGCACGTTGCGGAGACGGTAAGGATCTTGAGAGAGCAGCAAAAATCCATCACGATCCATCTCTCAAGGCAGGACCAGGTCATGACGGAACTAAAACATGCATTATCAGGTGATTCCAATAACGCACACAGAAGAGACCCAGTTCCTCCAGCGTTCCTGCAAATCAAACGACTCAAAGAGTTGATAATAACACCCCGAGAGGTGAGGTCGGTTTTGGCAGATCCAGGAGAACTGGTAGTGGATCCGGTAACGACAACGATAATTATCCCTTCAAGACCGAGCTTATGAGATTCATGAGGGATATGACTGAGCGGATGGATCAAAACGCGAAGGAGTTTTACGCCCGAATGGATCAAATCCAGAGTGCACCACCAGTTTTGAAGGGCCCAGATTCAAAGAAGTACACCAAATTACGGTTTAAATCGAGAGCAACACCAAAATTGATTCTACAACGATTTAAGATGTCGAGCATACCAAAGTACGATGGGACTTCAGATCCTCAAAAGCACATCACAACTTATACAACGACAGTGAAGGGAACGACTTGTCTCGGTACGAGATTGAGTCGGTTCTGCTAAAAAAAATCAGAGAAACCCTCACGAAAGGGGCCTTGATATGGTATTTTCTTTTACCCAAACATTCAATTGATTCTTATGAAATGCTCACAGATTTGTTCATAAAGGCCCATGCAGGGGCCAGAAAGGTCCAAGCCCGGTAGGCGGACATATTCAAGATTGCACAAGGTCATTCTGAATTGGTGCAGGAATTCGTCATTAGATTCCACAAAGAAAGGATGCTGCTACCGACCGTACCAGAAGAATAGGCAGCTGGAGTATTTACTAAGGTTTTGAACACGAGGAGCTCTGACGCCTCCCGAAAGTTGAAGGAAGCCTGCTCGAGTTTCAAGAGACCACATGGGCGTATGTTGATCTCGGCCAAATCCACACCACAATTAAGTAGTGAGGCGGTCGATGCAATAATAAACCCTACAAAAGTTGGGATCGAATCCACAGGGAGTTGGAATATAGGATTAGGTGTATATCTAGGTTGATTGTAAGTTATGGCTCAAATTACACTTCCACAATGTTGATTGATGTTCTACTTCTACTTTGTTCTATTGTATGCAAGTATAAAACTAAGGGTCAATATTTTTGGTTATGAGTTGTTTTTCAATTGATAAAAGGGTCTAAGGTCGTGACTTCTACCTAGGTGGTTATCTAATGGGTTGTAAACTCCAGGGAAAGTTTGATTAGTCGGGGTCATAATATAGCAATCACACCCGGGTACTCACTCTATACCACTTAGTAGTTTGAGTGATTTTGCCCAATTTTTCTTTCTCAAGTCCAAATGGGTATTTGCACAATACAAGTGATATTAACTCAAGCCGGGTATTACTATCTCTAGTTTCAACCCTTTAATTGGGGCTATCAATTTTCTGAGTTCACCCCAATTCCTTTCTAGCCAAGTTTTCCTAGACTTAGTCCCTCTTTCTCAAGTAGAGAATAAGTCAATTAGGCGCGAATCGATGTTTGCAGCCATTAATTATTGAGTTCTAGAAAGAACTAGGCTAAATATCACTAACCCAATCACAAACAAGCCCTAAATTAAACACCCATCAAATACCCACACTAGGGTTAGGTCACAACCCTAGCTAAAGGTTTAGCTACTCAGAAAAAATACAAAAAATAAAGAAGAGATTAAGATAGAATCCCTAAAATTTGATTATGGGATGAAAATCTAGTGTTTGGAGACAAATCTAGTACAAAATTACTAAAAGTAGTAAAATAAAATGGAACAGATGCTCTTAAAAACCAAAACCTAACCTAAAAATGACAAAAAGTCCTATTTATACTAAGCTGAAAATATCTGACAAAAATACCCCTGAAGAGGTTGTGTGTCCACATAATTCTGAGTGCGACCGCACACATGGCTTGAGCTGGGATCTGGACTTTCGTCTGTGGACCGCACAAAAGTGAGTGCATCCGCTTTGGCTTCTACGGCCGCACAAAAATCGTGCGGACCACATATCTTCACTTGGTATTCTTTGGATCTCTTTTATGCGGTTCGCGTAATAGTGATTGCGGCCGCACAAAATTCCTGCGGTCCGCACATCTTCAATCCGAGGTTCTCTGAATCTACTCCTCTGCGGGCCGCATAATAGTGAATGAGGCCGCACACTGACTTCTGCGGCCGCACAATAATTATGTGGTCCGCACAACTTTAGTTCTCTAAATTCCCAAGTCTCCGAACCTCTATTCTGCAGTCGCACTAGAATTATGTGGTCTGCACACTCTGAAGCTGAATTTGACAGGGTTCCTTCATTGTTTGCGGCCGCACATAGAATTGTGCGGTCTGCACTCTAAGCACTTTTGCCCTGTTTTTGTCCTTGTCCAATTTTGACTCCTTTTTGAGTTGATTTTATTCTTGCAAGAAAGCTCATTTCATTAGTTCTCAGGATACCTTTAATCATTTTTGAGCTAAAACTCAAGTAAAAGAGGGAAAATAAGCGGTCAAATTCCCTACTTATCATATGTCCATAATTGCTATGAATCAAAGATAAGGATAGAAGATGATCAGCTTGGTTTCCCGACATCAACCAAGGAACGAGACTGAGACAAGAACCGAGATAAGTTCAAGGATGATTTTGATGCAGACTATCGATCTTCTAAAGGTCTATTCTTGCCTTATGAGAGAGACGAAGGATGTGGCAGCAAAGGGTTCCGGTCCTCGGACAGGTTCACTCCCGATAGAAGAACTGACGGTGACCGGAATAACATGTCTCTTGAAGAAAAAGAAGTATGACGGGCCTGATATTCCTCATATCCTAGGCTGTCAGATTATAATTTCAACATCAACGTGGCGGAGCTGGTATCAGCAATGAGAAACATCAAGGAAGCGTGATTCCCTAATCCAACCAGATCTGATCCCCGCTAGAGGGATCCCAACCTATGGTGCGAATATTGTGAAACTTATGGTCATAGAACTGGGGACTGTCGGCATCTGCGCGAGGAGGTGGCAACTCTATTGAACAACGACCATATCAAGGATTTCTTAAGAGACCGAGCCAAGAACAATTACGGATGTAGCGGGGACACCGCAGAACCTTATAAGATAGGGGAAAACCCTCCTCGACTGACGATCAACATGATTTTCAGAGGGAATGAAATCAATGGTGTAACTTTCTTGGAATCCAAGAAAATACAAGTATCGGTGATCCCCGGTAAGAGACTCTAGGAAGTCGCTAACGACGACATCACCTTTAAGGAAGATGACGGAGATGGACTTCTTCTGGCGCACTTCTTAATGTTCTTGAATTTAAGATTAAATGTGTTTTGGTTGACCAATGAAGTTTTGTCAACATCATTTAATGGAGAGTGCTGGAATAAGCCAAATTAACCAGAAGCATCATTTTGGCAACAAAGCTCATCACCGAGTTCAACTTAGCAAGTGTGACAACCCGAGAGGAGATCCTTCTGCCCACAAACGCCAAAGCGGTCACGAAGACCACCTTATTTGAAGTGGTGGACGGCGACATGGGCTACAACAAAATTCTTGATAGACCATGGTTACATGAGATAAAAGTAGTAACATCAACATATCACTAGGTGTTGAAATTCCCGACCCTAGAGAGAATCAAGAAAATTAGAGGAGACCAATCGGAATCGAGAGAAATGAATGCAATATCAGTCTCTAGCAGTAAAGGGAAGGAACTCAACAAATAACTATTAGAGGAACCAACGCCTACTCCCGAGCTGAGCGAAGATGATAAAGGCGAGGAGTCATCGGAATACCACCAGGTACCGAGATGCTTCCAGGTACCGGTAGAGACAGACGCGACCAAGTACACGGCAAAAAAACTCAAACAAGTGGCTTTGTTCGAGGAATTCTTGGAGAGAAAATTTCACTCGGGAACAAGACTTAATCCCGAGCTCAGGTTAGGATTTATTAATTTCCTTAAAACTAACGTTGATTATTTTGCATGGTCGCACGTGGATATGACAGGTATCCTAGTAGAGATGGTCTTCCACAAGTTAAGCCTGGGACCAAACGTCCCATCAATAAGGCAAAAGAAGCGCCCGATAGCCAAGGTCAGAAACATGCTTGTTAAGGAAGAGGTAACTCGACTACTTAACATCGGTTCAATCCGGGAGGTAAAGTATCTCGACTGACAAGCGTGATAAGATCAAAGCCATCGAGTACATCCCAGACTTGCTGACAAGCGTGGAAGAAGTTCAAAGGCTAACAGGAAGATTGGCCGCTCTAAGCAGGTTTATCTCTTGGTCCTCGAAAAATGTCATCACTTCTTCTCACTTCTGAAGAAGAAGAGCAACTTCGAATGGACTCCAGAATGCCAACAGGCGTTAAAAGACCTGAAATGTTATCTATCAAGCCCTTTGTTATTGTCAAAATCGGGGGAAGGCGAACAATTGCTGATATACTTAGCGATCTCGAAGGTAGCATAAAATGTCATTCTAGTTTGGGAGGACGAAGGTACGCAATCTCCTATCTATTATTCTAGCAAAATTTTGTGAGGAACGGAATCTCATTATCCGCACATCGAAATATTGTCCTTAGCTCTCGTAGTCGCCTCTCTAAAGCTTAGGTCTTATTTTCAGTGTCATCTGGTAGCCGTCGTGACAACCTTTCCTTTGCGGAATGTCCTTCAAAATTTGAGTTGTCAGGTGGGTTGGCCAAATCGGCAGTCAAAATTAGAGAATTTGATATTGAATATAAATCTAGGACTGTGATCAAATCACAAGTTTTGGACTACTTTGTGGCCGATTTCAGTCCTAGGTCTACCTTTGGCTGCAAAAGAAGTGGTGATGGTATCGAAAATGACATCAGGAGTTTGGACCTTATTCACGAACGGAGCTTCTAATATGAAATGGTCCAGGCTCGGGGTGTTCCTAATCACGCCTTTAAGGGAAACCCTTAGGCGGGCCATAAAAACTATTTTATTGACTAACAATGAAGCCGAGCATGAGTGTTTGATTGCAGGACTTGAACTGGCCCAGGGACTTGTCTCCGAGATCATTGATATCAAACGTGATTCCCAACTGGTAGTAAACCAAGTATATGGAATATTCGACACAAAGGATGAACGCATGCAACAATATGTGATTAAAGGACCTGACTCCGGTATATAGAAGTAGATGCCTTGGCCAATTTGGGGTTGTCCACGGAGATAAAAGCGTCTGACTCCGGTACTGTCATTTAACTTATGCACTTGATACTGGATGTGGACGACTATTGTGAAGTAAATACAACCAACCTAGTTTGGGACTGGAGGAATGAGTTCTTAGATTACCTTCAGCATGGAAGGTTGCCCCAAGACCCAAAGGCATCTCGGGAACTACGCACCAAAACGGCTCGCTACAGTCTCTTGAGTGGACAATTATATAGAAGATCGTTCCAAGTACCGTTATACAAAACGTCATGAGAGAGGTCCATGAAGGAATTTGTGGGAACCATTCCGATGTAGATTCGTTAGTGCTAAAGCTGATTAGGACATGATACTACTGGCCCCGGATGGAGTAAGACGCAAAGGCGTCCGTTCAAAAAAGCGACAAAGTGCAAGCGCCACACATAATTGGTACACCAACCTGCTGTGCTCTTGCATTCAGTTTTGTCCCCATGGCCATTTCATGAAATGAGGGATGGATATAGTTGGTCCATAGCCACCGAGTCCCCGAAAGGTAAGGTTCCTTTTAATATTAACTGATTACTTAACTAAATGGGTTGAATCATGTCCTTACCAAAAGATCAATGAGCGCAAAGTGGCCGACTTCGTATGGGATAACATAATTTATAGGTTCTGAATACTGAAGGAGATCGCCTGTGATAACGGACCACATTTCATAGGTTCCAAAATCACAAAATTTCTTAAAGACCTAAAAATCAAAAGGATTACTTCCTCACTATATCATTCGAGCGCTAATGAACAGGCGAATTAACCAATAAGGTGATTATTCAAAACCTCAAAAAGAGGTTAAAAGTAGCTAAAGGCAAATGTCCGGAAGAGTTACCATGTGTACTATGGGCGTTCCGGACAACGGAAAAATCAAGCACGCGGGAGATACCTTTCTCTCTCGTGTACGACTTAGAGTTATGATCCCGATGGAAGTAGGAGAACTAACCTTACGGTTCTTCCGAGCAGATGAAGAAGAAAATAATGAGGCATTGCTGGTAAAGTTGGAACTACTCGATGAGCGCAGGGATATGGCATACATGATGATGGTGGCTCAGAAACAAAGGATGGAAAAAAACTATAATCGGAGGGCCAAAATTAGCTACTTTAAAGTAGGAAACTTGTTTTTTAGGAAAGTGACTCAAAAAACTCGGTAAATAAACACTTGTCCGATGTACGAAGGTCCCTACCGGGTTTCAGCTGTCACTGGAAAGGGATCATACGAGTTGGAAAGTCAAGATGGAGTCAAATTGCCAAGAAACTGGAACGTGACTCACTTCAAAAGCTATTACTGCTGATGGAACCTACTTATACTTAAAGTATGTGCATGGGTTTTTCTGGCAAGGTTTTTTACGAGGCAACAACGAAAACCATACTATGAAAGGAGCATCATCACCAACATTAAGACCTTTAAATGACAAGGCGTTGAAACAACAAGCCACTATGGGATGGTTAGATAATGTTTGGCTCGATGGCAAAGTTCCTAACAGGAAATAAATTTTGTCATCGAACCAAATGTTATCTAACCGTTCACAAGTGTTTTTCCTCAAAGGAGAAAGACATCAGTGTTCCAATTCGCATACTTCGCATTCGAACACTAGGGGAATAGAATGAGAATACGACAACATGATTGCCACGAAAATTGGGATTGGGAGACCCGAGAATTATAATGTCTCATCGAGATCGAAGACTGCACAGCCATCCTCGTAGAAACAAGTTATACTAACTAGCCATACGTATTGGCAATTTCTTTTTTAAAAATCGAATGCTTATGTACTTTTAAAAATGGAAGGAATAAAATAAAGTCCCTTTGTTTTTATCTCGTTTCTTGTCCAAACGATGAGTTAATTTTATCATTTGAAAGTTAACAAAAAACTTCAACTGCTTATACCGGAATGAATAGGAGGTGTCCTCTTCAAGAGAATCGTAAACATAAGAGGGCCCTCTCTTATGAAACCCTCATAGTAAAGGGTTGGTTCCGGAAGAATTTATGCTCGGAACCCAAAATCTATCGGAAGAAAATACACCCGAAGCCTTATTTCATTCGACGCAAAAGGAATGAACTTTGTGCAATAAGTAAACAAAAGCCTTCTGTATTTATCAATATTTCAAAAGGCATAAGTGCGAAAGGAAAACAACAAAAGAAAAGAGGAAAAATCCAAACTTCATCGCCACCGGAACTCGGGGGAGAGAGGCATCTACGCCCCTGGGAGAAGTGGGCGGGTCTACCATCGGTGCAGGATCTTAGCCTTCGTCAGCATATTCTTCAAGTTCCTCCTCGATCTCCAAATACCTGGAACCGGTACTAGAAGATTGAGTTGCGTCAGGTTGAGCCTGGAGACGTTCTCAAGCAGTTAATTCCAACGCTCTGTCCTTGGTGATCTCATCATCAATATCAATAACGCTCGCTTTAGCCTCCTCATATGGTACGTAAAGTATGTCTTTTCAAAGACGAGGGAATCCCCTTGGTGCTGGAGATTTGCCTTAAGCCTGCCAACCTCGTCCAAAAAGCCATCATGCTCGGATCTCGTGGCACCAACGCTAAGATCAAGATGGCGGATAGTAGATATGTGAATCCTGTTTTGATCCATGATCTTCTTATACATTTCTCCCATTTGAGCCCACTTCTCCTCGGCAGCAGCAGCCTCTTCAACTTTGGAGTTCAAGGTTGCCTCCAAATTATTTGCTCGTTCAATGGAGGCAGAAGGGGAGCCTTGGCGTAACTAGTAAAGTTGTTGCCATGTGACCAGAAGATAACGAGTTCAACCCGTGGAAATAGTTTCTTGCAGAAATACAGGGTAAGGCTGCATACAATAGACCCTTGTGGTCAGGCCCTTCCCCGGACCCCGTGCATATCAGGAACTTAGTGCATCGAGCTGCCTTTATTTTGCCTTTTTTCCAATGGAGGCAGACTCGCGCTCGGTAGCAGCAAGAGCAGTGTCTTGAGACTCAGCACACCTAGCCTTAACATCTTGAAGTTGTTCATGTAGTTGAGTGGCTTCTTGACTGTGATCCATCTCCACCTGCTCACTCTATTACAACCAGGCCTCAAGCTCGGCCGCTTCAGCAGCCATTGACTCTAGCACCGGGAGGCGCGATGCGAGTTGATTCCTCTCGTCCAACAGTTGATCCCGCTCGAACATAAATCCTTATTTATCAAGGATCAATCTCTAAAGTCCTTCGGAAGCAAGGAAGTTGGCTTGAAAAATGTATACTAGAGTCAGAAAACCCATTATAACAAATAAACAAAAAATAAACAGTAAGTGAACAAGTACGGTAACGATGCCACATTGTGCATGGAATTGTTCAACATACATTTCCCAGAGAGGGAATGTATCTTCTTATTCTTATCTTTCTTTGAAGCTAGCGGCTTCAGGTAATTGGCAAGATCCACCGTCCTGGACAACATATGCCACTCCTTTGAAACCGAAAAAGTGACGCTCCTCCTTCCTTCGGGATCCGGAGAAGAGGGTGAATAATTGTGCGCCAAATTCCCGTGATCGGGAGATTGGGGAGGAGAAACAACTTCTTCTCAGACATCGGTGGCCGGTGGAGGAGATGTAGTAGTTTCTGGTGATGAAGGCACAACTGGTGTGGAGGGGGATGAAGTTGATGGTGTTGTAGGTTGAGAAGCATCTACAACAGAGGCAGTGCTGATTATTGGTTGCTTATCAACCAAAGCCAGAAGAGGCCCGATTTCCTACCTCACAGGACTGGGAGTAAAAACTAGAACCGAAAAGTGAGAATCAACATTCTCTACCATCTCCATTTGTCCCCAAAGCACTTGGACCTCGCCTTCGGTTGGAGTTTTAAGCTCTCCAGATTGAGCATTCTATTGAGCTGATGAAGATCGTTGTCTCCGTTGAATGGGAGCCTCTTCATCATTAGCTTCCCTGTCATCATCAATTACCACAGTGGTTGCGCCCGGCTTAGGCGTGACCTGCTTTATTTTCTTATTTTTATCCCTAGCCGAGGAATAACGATGCCATTTTGGTTGCTTGTTCTTTGGCTGAGACTCTAGGATGAAGCACCTATATCGGAGGTAGATCCGAGGGCACCGCTCCGAGTGAGAGCTTCCTGCAACAACCTTGTACTGTCTGCAGGATCAACCTACACCTCGACTTTAGGGAAGGTAACAAAACCCTATGGGAGACCCGAGTCAAGTAAAAATGTATGGTTAGCAAGTTTTCTTATGTACTTACAGAGGCAAAAAGGAGAACAAATAAGTTTACTGGGGTTTCCTGGCTTTCCACCCGTATTTTGGGCCCATCTTCTTCCACTGATGGGAATCTGGCGTAGTAATATCCAAAATCTTTTGAACCCATTGGTCCAGGACTTCTACCCGTGGTTGTGTCCACCGAGTAGCTGAAATAATGGAAACAATAGGGTTAGCAATGACAAGGAACAATCGTTTTACGGAGAAATGTTTAGATGACAAACTTACGTGAACTACTCCACGATTCAGGAAAAGATGGAGTTGTGGCCGGGATGATATCCCTAGTAGCAATGAAGAAAAATCACTCCATCCACCCACGATCATTTTCATCATCCATGCTGGTAACCAGAGCATAGTGTCCACACTTGCTGAAATTTCTTACTCCCCCAAGGTAAATTTTGGGGGCGTAGAGGTTCATTATGTGTTCCAGGGTTAGGGTTTTCACCGTTTCCATGCACATTTGGCGCAAGAAAGCCACCGTTCACCATATAGAGGGGCCCAATTATGCCAAGGAGACTTGGTACCGATGGCAAAACTCCAAGATCATGGGATCAAGCCACCCACTCAAAGAAAACGGACCCAAAGTGAAGGTGTACGTATAGAAATTCATAAAACCTTTCTTGGTAAAGGTAACCTGATCCACCAGGTCTGGAGCAATGATGTTTAGGTCAGGAGCAATGATATTTAGGTCATGGCAGTCACAATCCTCCTTCACAGTAGGAAACTTGAAGGACGAATAGAAGAGGGATACCTGCAAACAGGCCAAGTTCAAGGATTCACGGAAGGGAACTTCTCTTAGAAGTCGTTAACAGTGCTCAAGTGTTTGGGTATGATGGTGCTCACCGTAGGAGGATCAACATAAACATCAACCTCTTTGTCTTTTCTTCTCTTGGGGCCTCCACCGAAGAGAAAACCAGAGTTTTTAGAGGACTCAATAAAAGAAGCCATGACAATAAAGAGTTTATGGGTTAAGAGCAAAGGAAAGAGATGAAAGTAGAAGAAGGTTAAGAGCAAAAAAGATAATGAACTTATGAGGTCATTGGATAGTGATAAAGGTAAAATGATGAGTATAAGTAAAGATATAAACGTCAGAAATTATGGCCATGATTACGTTGAGAAGGGACAAAATTATTGATGAATTGTGGGCAACACGTATTAGGGGTATTAAATGCAAACAGACGTGTGTCCTATCAAGCGTTTGAGACTATTCAAAAGGCTTCAGAAAGATTTTCCGCCGGGAAAGGAATCTTCACCAACTTCCGGATGATACAAAAATGTGTTACCAAAAATCATGGGGACTATCTGTATAGGGTAAAATTGGCTTATATTAATGATCGAGTGATAGGACGACACATAGAATTGGAGACAGATGAAAGAGAAATCATGTGAGAACCAGGACTGGGTATAACAGCTGTAGTTGGTACCCAATAAACCTCGAGGGAAACATGATCAACGTGAACGGGTTGAATGTTTGTCACCAGATAACATTTAAGGAAGTATATTCCCTATTATTAAATAGGCAGCCGTTGCAAAGAATTTTGGCATTCATAGCCTGACGTTACGTATTCATCAATCGCCCATTTTATTGTTGTGAGAAAACACGAGAGAAACATAATATTCTTGTTATTTTCAATGATACAATGAGCCCTATATATACAGATATTACATGTCCTA
>MDKH01038306.1:0-40393 GCA_005239495.1 Nicotiana undulata
TGGCCTAACCTAATAGCCTAAGACTAAGAGTACTGGGCTTGAGCAGTTGGGCTTGGGGGGCGACGTGAATGGGAATTAAATTGGGTTGGCCGGCTGGGCACTGGGTGAGTAGATATAGGTAGGGTCCAAAAAAAATATCCTTAAAATATTGGTATATTCGGTATATTAGGTATACCGAAGTTTTAAAATTGTAATACCGAAAACCGAACCGAAATACCAAAAATTTAATACCGAATTAGACCGAAATACCGAAAAAACCGAAATTGAAATACCGAATTAATTCGGTTCGGTTCGGAATTCGGTTTTTCGGATTTTATGCCCACCCCTATCGGAGACAACATTATTTGTGGAGGCGGATGAAAAGAGATATTGTTGAGTTTGTAGCTCGATGTCTCAACTTCCAGCAAGTCAATTATGAGCACCAGAGGCCAGGTGGATTGCTTTAGAGGTTAGATATTCCGGAGTGGAAGTGAGAGTGGATCACCATGGATTTTGTAGTTGGGCTCCCACAGTCTTCGAGGAGATTTGATGCTATATGGGTCATTGTGGATCGGTTTACCAAGTCTGCGCACTTCATTCCTGTTGGTACTACTTATTCTTCGGAGCGGTTAGCAGAGATTTATATCAGGGAGATTGTTCGGTTGCACGGGGTTCCAGTTTCTATCATTTTTGACCGAGGTACTCAATTCACATCTTAGTTTTGGAGAGCCGTGCAAAGGGAGTTGGGTACTCAAGTTGAGTTGAGCACAACGTTTCACCCTCAGACCGACGGGCACTCAGAGCGTACTATTCAAATTTTGGAAGACATGTTGCATGCTTGTGTCATTGATTTTGGGGGTTCATGGGACTAGTTTCTACCACTCGCGGAGTTTGCTTATAATAATAGTTACCAGTCCAGCATTCAGATGGCTCCGTATGAGGCTTTGTATGGTAGGAGGTGTAGATCTCTGGTTGGTTGGTTTGAGCCCGGCGAGGCTAGGCTATTGGGCACAGACTTGGTTCAGGATGCGTTGGATAAGGTGAAGTTGATTCAGGCGCGACTTCGCACGGCGCAGTCTAGGCAGAAGAGTTATGCAGAACAGAAGGTCCGGGATGTGTCTTTCATGGAAGGAGAGAAGGTAGTGTTGAAGGTGTCACCCATGAAGGGTGTTATGAGGTTCGGGAAGAGGGGAAAGCTGAGTCCCCAGTTCATTGGGCCTTTTGAGGTGCTTCAGATTATTGGAGATGTGACTTACAGACTTTCCTTGCCACCCATCTTATCGAGTGTTCACCCGGTGTTCCATGTTTCGATGCTCCGAAAGTGTATTGGTGACCCGTCTCATGTTCTAGACTTCAACACAGTGCAGCTTGAGGGTGATATGCCATATGAGGTAGAGCCGGTGGCTATTTTGGATCGTCAGGTCAGAAAGTTAAAGTCTAAGTATATAGCTTCAGTGTAGGTGCAGTGGAGAGGGAAGCCAATGGAGGAGGCCACCTGGGAGACCGAGCGGGAGATGCGGAGAATATATCCTCACTTGTTTGAGACTCCAAGTATGTTTCTAGACCCGTTCGAGGACGAATGTTTGTCAAAGAGGGGGAGAATGTAACAACCAGACCGGTCGTTCCGTAGAATTTGCACAGTTATTCATGTTTATGATGCATCAAATAATATATCAGAGACTGAGCTATGATGTAAATATGCATAAACATGACCGAGTAAAAATTTCAATCAAAACAATGAGAGGACAGCAAGAAAAAACCTCTAAGGGTCCAAACAGTACTGGCATAAGGCCTAGACATAGCATCTAGCATGATTTCCAGTAAATCTTTCTAAAAGCATAAGGAGCATATAGCTAAAACACGATATTCAACTTTACAGTTGCTACGGGACGGACACAGTCACAATCCCCCAATGGTGCACGCCCACACGCCCGTCACCTAGCATGTGCGTCACCTCCAAATAATCACATGACATAAAAATCTGGGGTTTCATACCCTCAGGAGTAGATTTACAACCGTTACTTACCTCAAACCGAACAAATCTCTACTCTGCGATGCTCTTGCCCCTCGATTCGGCCTCCAAATGCTCCAAATCTATTCAGAACCGGTACAATACCATCAATATATGCTAAAGGAATGAATTCCATAAGAAAAATTACCGAATTAGACCAAAACCCGAAATTGGTTCAAACCCGGACCACGCCTCGAAATTTGACAAAAGTTACAAAAATCTCATTCACTCACGAGTCCATACATATGAAATTTATCAAAATCCGACATCATTTGGTCCCTCAAATGCTCAAATCAAATTCTCCAAAATCCCAAGCCCTAACCCCCCATTTTCACCCCTAAATTCCACTAATTAGATGATAAAACAATGGGAAAACATCATAGATAGGAGTATTAGAGCTCAAGAAACTTAACTCACTGAAAACCCTTGAATCCCCTTCAAAATCACTCCAAAAAGCTCCAAGAACCGACTTGAAAAAGGTGAAAATGAACCAAAATTCGCGAAGTGTTCTATTTATAGTTTCTACCCAGGTCTTTCGCACATGCGGCTAAATATGCGCACCTACGGTGCCGCATTTGCAAAAAAACTTCCGCACCTGCGAAAAACCACTAAAAAACCCAACTTCGCACCTACACTCCATATCCGCATCTGCGACCTCACAGGCGCGGAAAAGACCTCTCACCTGCGGCCACTGCCTGACCTCTTCACTTCCGCTTCCGCGAGCACCTATCCGCATGTACGGGCTCGCAGGTGCGCACATCCACTCGCACCTACGGTTCTATACATTCCAATAAAATCCCGCACCTGCGCCTTACCCACCGCACCTGCAGTGTCGCACCTGCGGCCATTCCCTCGCAGGTGCGACTACACCAACAACAACCAACTTCAACAATTCTCCAAACTTCAAACTCGATCCGTTAACCACCCACCCGAAACACACCCGAGGCCCTAGGAACCTCAAACAAACATGCCAAAAATTCAAATAACCCCATACAAACTTAGTCGAACCTTCGAATCCCTCAAAACAACATCAAAATACCGAATTACCCTCGGATTCAAGCCTAAGAACTTCTAAACTTTCAAATTCTGCAAACAACGCCGAAACCTACCAAATCATGCCCGAGTGACCTCAAATTTTACACACATGTCACATTTGGCACTACGAACCTACTCCAACTTCATAATTCCATTCTGACCCTGATATCAAATTTTTCACTGCCGACCAAAATCACCAAATTTTCAACTTTTGCCAATTCAAGCCTAATTCTACTATGAACCTCCAAATTACATTCTGGACGCCCTCCTAAGTCCAAAATCACCTAACGGATCTAACCAAACCATACAAATCCAAATCCGAGATCATTTACCCATAAGTCAACATCCGATTGACTTTTCCAACTTAAGCTTCTAAATGAGAGACTAAGTGTCTCACAACACTTCGAAACCACTCTGGTTCCGAACCAACTAACCCGATATATTAAATATATCTGAAAAGCACAAAACAAGCTGAAATGGAGGTAAGTGAGGCTATAACTCTCTAAACGACCGACCGGGTCATTACAAAGTCTCCTTGTTTTATCATTGCTAGTTTCTAGTGTTCCTGGTAAGCACCGCGATCGCGGGTAAAGGGACATGATCACGTAGAGTAGCTGGAGCTGGGGAGGAATGATGGTAGGATATAATCTCATATTTTAGTCTATTATTACATTCCTATTTACTGCACTTTAGTTGAGTTTGAGCTTTAATCACTAGTGTTTTGCACTAATTATGTGTTTTATGCCTTATAGGAGTGATTTCGAGCTATGTAGATGTTATGGAATGAATTCAAATGATTTGGAGCTTTGAATTCTGAGTAAAATCCCAAGTAATTAAGCCGGGATCATGTTCGGGGATCAAAAGATGATAGTTAAGAACGAACGAAGAATCGAGTAAGCATATTGCACAGTGTCCAGTAAAATGCACATAACGTTTTGCTCGGAACTCGGTTTGGACTCCACAATATATTTTTGGAAAGCTAGTTCAAAGGGATACAATTTTCATGTGTTACGTGATTTCAATTTCACAACATAACAGGGTGAAAAATGCGAGTCAAGTAAGCGTCCACGCACTGACCGCACATATGGGGCAGAACAGTGTGAAAAGTGCGCGGCCACGCACGTTCTGTCATGGAAAAGTGTCCTTTTTCGCGTATGAGAAGGTGTATATGTTTGGTACGGACCCTACTTGGTATATATACATGGACAAATAGTATTTTTGGGACTTTTGACACATCTAAGACCTAAGGAAGCTAAGGTGGAGGTGGAGAAGCAAAAATGCAAGGATTTCATCATTCAATCCTCACTCAAGACAAGAGTTTGGATCGTTTTATGTTTTCCTTTGATTTAAACATTGTAATGATAAATTACTCCATATATATGGAGTATTTCTCTTTAGGTTTTGGTGGATTTGGTGTATTTGTACTTATTTGTGGATAATTAACTCTAGTTTTTATATATTGAATCGTTTTGGATGTTTTAATCGTTGCTTCTTTATTCACTAGTTCATGTAATTGAGAGAGGATAATAGAGAGAGGTTCTCCTAAAGACCAATCCACTACAAATTCTTGCTTATCTTCACTTACTTAGAATTGGTTCATCTTCTGAGGTTGAGACTTAATCGAGAGACGACTTTCTACTAATCAATTGAATTAATAACCAAGTGAATTCGAGAGACTCACTTGAATATTAGAAGTGAATTATCTAGAGTTAAATCCCAAACATTTGTCATGCACATATCCTATCAACCCTATTTTATCCCAATTGATATTTTCCTTTGCTTAATACTTGCTTTGATTGTCATTAGCCAATAGTTTAGACTCTCAGTTAATTTTAGTTTTAAATCACACAACTCCAAATTGTTGATCGTCTTGAATAACAATAAGACTAGAAGCTACGAAAATACTGTTTAAACTCAATCCCCATGGATACGATATTATAATTACTATATTCGACTAGCGAGCATATTTAAGTGTGTGTTTTGCGCTCGTCAAGGAATTTGTTCATCACGAACGCAATAGAGGTGTCACAAACGCGAAGAAGGACTGGGTGTAACCTACGTGAACGCGACCGCGTAGAAGGATGGGGGAGCTGGGGCACTAGTAGGCGTTAAGCCTTCACGAATGCGTCACGTGGATCGCGAACGCGAAGGGTTGGGATCAGAAGGCTTTGTGAACACGACGTGGAGGCCGCGAACGCGTAGATTAATATTTGGCAATAATACTTTTGGCCTTCGCGATCGCGAAGAGGAAATTCCTGGGCAGAAAGTTTTTTATTTCGGGACTTAGCCCATTTCTCTCACATTTTCACTTGGTTGGGCTAGAGCTCGTGGACAGGATATTTTCATCATCTACTATAAGGTGTGTTATTACCACTTGTTGTAAGATAAATACCTGGATTATGTATGGATATAAACATGGAATTTTGTAGAAATTATGGAATTTTGGAAGAAAACCCTAGAATTTGATATTTTGGACTTTGACCATGAAATTAGGAATAAATTATTTGAGTTGGTGGTGTTATGGATAATGTTTATCTTAAAAAAATTTAGGAATCTGGGCACGTGGGCCTGAGAGTTGACTTTGTTGACTTTTCGAGTGGAGTTGAGAATTTTTATAAATTGATTAATTATGAGTATTGGAGTATATTTTTATTAGTTTGCACGTTGTTTGAATAGTTTCGGATCAATGTGCATCGATTTGAGGTGTTAGAGAGGCGTTGAAATCGGTTATGGAACTTTGCAGCGAAGTAAGTCTCATGTCTAATCTTGTGAGGGAAAAACTACCTCGTAGGTATTAAATTGTTATGTGCTACTAGTTGTGGGTGCTATGTATGCACGAGTTGAAGGGAGTCCGTACGTAGCTAAAAACATATTTATGTCTGGGTAGACTTAAGACTTTATCATATAATATTTGAATTATTTGAACACAGTTTGCTAGCTTAATTAATTGAGTTTAAGTTGGGAATATGGTAGGCCGATCTTTATTACCCTAAGTGGTTTGGCCAGATATTTGATAAACGGTAAAAAAAATATGTTTACTTTATGCTCCTGTACGTGTGTTGTAAGCATGTGACTCGTAACTCGATAAGTTTTTGCCTTTCTTGTGGATCAGACCGAATGCCTCAGCAGTATATTGAGATGCATCTTTGGTTCGCGCCGGTCGATCCTCGGCAGTGTACACAACCACTCTGGATCGGGCCGTACAACCTCGGCATAATCGTGCGTGATACCGCTAGCAGTCCGGATATTCGTGAGATCCCCCCTCCCCCTTGATTAAGACCTAACGTTTATACGGTATTCCTTATTCGTTTGAGATTACACTTGATATTTCTGATTTGTTGAGATAGAATATGACATTTGAGAGATTTCTATCGTCAAAAGGAATGTTAGGGGATTATGTTAGTTATAATTTTTACCTCATTATTACTGTTGTGCTTCATATCTGTTTATGATTTATCATATTGACCACTAGTAAGTGTCTATGTCGACCCCTCGTCACTACTTCTCCAGGGTTAGGCTAGATGCTTACTGAGTACACGTTGATTTACGTATATATGCGCCTACATTTCTGTACGAAAAGTGCAGGATATGACATGTTCATTTGGTAGTCATCCTGGCGCATAGGCGCATCTACTGAGGGGATTTTATGTTGAGCTGCTTTCTATGCTACATACCGCAACCCTCAGAGTCTCCATCTTATTTATTTACTTTATCATGTCTATTTTATATCCCAGATAGATGTTGTATTATTATTGTACTCGTTAACGTTTGCGCATGCACTTGTGACACTGGATTTGGGATGTTCTAGAATTTGTTTGTGATTTTGCTTAGCATTGACACACTTTTATTATTTATTCTATTTAAATTGTAAGTTTCCATGATTTTTATGCGTTATTTTTTTATCTAATAAAATTCTCGATTTTGTAAATAATAAAATAAAAAATTAAGTTGGTAGTTCACCGTTGGCTTGCCTAACAACGACGTTGGGCGCCATCACGACCTATAGTGAGAATTGGATCGTGACACTACTCTTACCATTGCGAATTAGACATGAATAAGGATTTCGACATGATCAAGTAATGGGATTTTAATATGTTAAGATTGCGAAATGTAGCATCGAATAGTTAGAATTCACTTTATGTTTGAAAAGATTTTATTTTGACAATTTTTCTTAGTTGTACTTGTACATGTAGTTGAGTGAATATATAGGGAGAGGTTATAATAAATTTTATTTTGGGGTCACTTTTTATGTCTGTTTTTGTTCCGTTGAGGTGGACTTGTATATATTAATTTAGTGCATTTCTCAAATGATTGAGGCTTGCACCTTGCTGTTTTTTCCCAGTGAAACGAGGAATTTATGGGGACTATCTATTTAACTTAAATTAATTATCCAATTTTACCCAGTTGGATAATAATTACTAAATCTACCTATTTCATATAAAAATATTACTCGTCCATTTATTAAGGAAGTCTTTAAAGGCTTTAGGTGAAATCAACCTATACCCAACCCATACTTGATCTTCCTTCCTTCAACCCACGGTAAGAAACTTTTCATTTCTCCTTCATGAATTTTTTCTCTTTGTTCTTGCTTTTATTTTCATAAGTTAAATTATTTATATGGTAGAAAATTTTATGATATCCACAAAGTAAATTTTGCCAAATTAATGGGCGTAAGGAGTAACAATTTTATTTAGCTATTTAATGATTTTGGTATACATCAAAAGAGGTTTGCTTAGTACGCTGATTCAAAACACGAATTTTGTCACGACCCAAAATTTCAACGGTCGGGACCGTGATGGCGTCTAACATCACACTTGTCAGACAAGCCAACGTTAGATGTTATTTAGCCAATTCTTTATATTTAAGTGATTATTAGTAAACAAGCTATAATGAATCGAAACAAACACGAAGATACATAAATAACAACTTTGATTACATACTAATACTATCCAGAATCTAGAGTCACAATTCACGAACCTACTAAGATTTTGTTACAAGTATTTTTCCGAAAGAAAAGACAACTTTTTGTGAAATAAAGTAAAACAATAAGTATGAGAGTATAGAAGGGGACGCCAGGGCCTGCGGATGCCAACAAGACTAACTTGGGTCTCCTAGCAGCGACGTCTACAGCCTACCTCTCGATCAGCCACAACCTACTCCAAAATATTCACAGGAAGTACAAAGTGCAGTATCAGTACAACCGACCTCATGTACTGGTAAGTGCCGAGCCTAACCTCGACGAAGGAGTGACCAGGCTACGACGGGACACTCACAATATAATCTGCATACGATAGATAATAAAAGCATAAAAGAAGACAAAATAAGGTAGAACAGTAACTTGCAAAAAATGAATACAGTACCCAACGTATTTCATCAGTCTTCAACTATTACCAATCCTTAAGTACAATTCAGGACTACCGTACAACTAACACAGTTAAAGAGAACATAAACATATAGATTGTTGCGGCACGCAACCCGATCCCACCGTACATATCATAATTCTCCCTTACTTCCTCTTCATAACATAAACAACAAAATATAAATAAAAGTGTTGCGGCGTGCAACCCGATCCCACCGTATCACAATAATTACAATCATTGTTCACCCTTATTTCACCACATTCCACCCTTATTATAACTGTTGCAATGTGCAACCCAATCCCACCGTATAATATCAATTCGCCCTTATTCTTCCTCAACATATCACCCTTATTCCACTTGTTGAGACGCGCAACTCGATCCCACCATATTAATATCAATTACTCAAAAAGTACAGAAATTTCATAATTTAACACAAAACCCTTCACAATACTTAAACTTCAGAACAAGGCAAATGGGAAGCTTGTACTTAATAAAACCTTACACAAGTAATACCACTTAGCGAGACCAATCCAGAATATCACTAAAACACCAATAAGAATAGGTTAAGCAAGTAAATAGAAGACAATGAAACTACGGGATATCTAATACTTTCAACAAGGAGAAACAATATATAACAAGTAGCAGCTACGCATGGAAATACAAGAAAAACATGTAACAATCAAGGCAGGGAAAGAAACATTATAAGAAGAACGGGGAAGAAACAGGCAAGACAAGTGAATTGGCGGCACATAAGTACTCGTCACCTCACATATACGCCGCTCACATGAATTTCATATAGCAATTAAGACAAGGGTTTCTAATCTCTCAAGTCAAACTTAGGCATAACACTTAACTCGCTCCACAAGCCACTCAATGCTCAATTATCGCTTTTCCTCTTGAATCCACCTCCAAACCACTCGTATCTAGCCACGATTAACTTAATAATATCAATTATTGCCAAAGAAATCAATTACAATGCATAAATTTAGATTTCCAAATTCCCCCAAAAAGTCAAATCGACCCACGCCCGCTTGGTCAAAACTCGAGGTTTGGACCATAACCCTCTCACCCATTTACCCCGGAACCCGAATATACAATTAGTTTTGGAATCCGACCCCAAATTGAGGTCTAAATCCCAATTTCCCAAAATCCCAAATTCTTCCTAAATCCCTAGTTTTCTACCATGAAAGAAGAAAGATTAGGACTAGGAATTAATGGGTGATGTTAGAAATAGAAGAAAATGAGTTAAAGAGTATAAACCTATGAATTGGTGTTGAGTTTTCTCTTCAAAATCGCACCTACGCCGAGCTCTAATGGAGAGTTTATGAAACAAAATGGGAAAATCTCATTTTCTGGTCTATTTTAAGTCACTTGCGTCAGGCCTTCTTCGCGTTTGCGAAGGGCCTGCCGCGATCCCGATGCAGCGGCTCAAATAGCCTACACGTTCGCGAGATACTCTCTATGTTCGCGAAGGCTTATACCCACCAGCCTACACGCTCGCGAGCCATGTGCCACGTTCACGAAGTGTATATGTCACTTACCCTCCACCAAGTCCCATGCCTACGCGTTCGCCAGAGGTTGGTCGCGTTCGCGAAGGTTAATGGCCCCATTGCTCCGCGTTCGCGACCTAGCCTTCGCGTTCGCGAAGAAGAATGTCCACCCAGCTCCAATTCACTCTTCGCGTTCGCGAAAGTACCTTCGCGAACGCGAAGAAGGAAACCAGATGACAGTTGAAGCTGAAGAAAACCAGATTTTTCTAAGTCCACAACCATCCGTAGCTTATCCGAAATTCACCCGAGCCCTCAGGGCTCGAAACCAATTATGCACACAAGTCCAAAAAACACATACGAACTCGCTCTCGCGATCAAAAAACCAAAATAACTCCTAGAACTACGAACCAGACACCAAATCAAAGGAAATTTTGAAGAAAGCTTTAAAACTTTTATTTTCACAATCGGACGTCCGAATTACGTCAAACTAACTCCGTTTCTTACCAAACTTCACAGACAAGTCATACATATTATATTGAACCTGCACCGGGCTCCGAAACCAAAATATGGGTCCAGTATCAACTATGCCAAATATCAATTAATTCTTAAAAACATTAAATTTTCATACTTTAATTTTCAACAAAAAAATCATATCTCGAGCTAGGGACCTCGGAATTCGACTCCGGGCAGATGCCTAGGTCCCATATTTCAGTACGAACTCACCGGGACCGTCAAAATACACGTCCGGGTCTGTTTACTCAAAACGTTGACCGAAGTCAACTAAAATTAACTTTTAAGTAAAAAATTCTTGTTTTTTATCAGGTTTTAACATATAAGCCTTCCGGGTCAACACTTGGACTATGCATGCAAATCGTGGAAGGCTAAAATAAGGTTCTAAAGGTTTTGAAACACAAAGTTTGGTTCTAAAATGTAAGACGACCTATCGGGTCATCATTCTCCACCTCTAAAATAATCGTTCGTCCTCGAACGGACATAGGAAAGTACCTGGATTGGTGAAAAGGTGGGGATATCTACTCCGCATATCTGACTCGGACTCCCAGGTAGCTGCCTTAGCGGCCTGACCTCTCCACTGCACTCGAACTAAAGGATAACTCTTTGATCTCAACTAACGAACCTGCAGGCTAGAATAACCACCGCCTCCTCCTCATAAGTCAAATCCTTGTTCAACTGGACATAGCTGAAATCTAACATGTGGGACGGATCACCGTGATACTTCCGGAGCATGGACACATGGAACACTAGATGAACTGTTGATAACCCCGGAGGCAACACAAGCCTATAAGCCACATCTCCCACTCTCTCGAGAATCTCAAAAGGTCCGATGTATCTAGGGCTTAACTTGCCCTTCATTCCAAACCTCATGACACCCTTCACGGGTAATACCCGAAGCAACACTCACTCCCCGACCATGAATGCCACATCACGAACTCTACGGTCGGCATAAATCTTTTCCTAGACTGAGTTGTGCGAAGTCGATCATGTATAATCTTGACCTTATCCAAGGCATCATGTACTAGATCATTACCCAATAATCGAGCCTCCCCCGGCGCGAACCACCTAACTGGCGACCGACACCGTCTACCATATAATGCCTCATAGAGAGCCATCCGAATGCTCGAATGGTAGCTGTTATTGTAGGCAGACTCTGCAAGGGGAAAGAACTGATCCCACGATCCTCCGAAGTCTATTAACATATGCACGGAGTATATCCTCCAAGATCTGAATAGTACGCTCGGACTGCCCGTTCGTCTGAGGATGGAATGATGTGCTCAAATCAACCCGCGTACCCAACTCACGCTGTACTACCCTCCAAAAGTGAGAGGTGAACTGCGTACCTCGATAAAAAATGATTGACATGGGCACATCGTGAAGACGAAAGATTTAACAAATGTAAATCTCTGCCAACCGCTCCGAAGAATAGGTAATTACCACATGAATGAAGTGTGCTGACTTAGTCAGCCTATCCACAATGACCTAAACGGCATCGAACATCCTTTGAGTCCAACAACAAAGTCCATAGTGATACGCTCCCACTTCCACTCAGGAATCTCTATCTGCTGAAGTAAACCACCGGGCCTCTGATGCTCATACTTCCCCTTTTGAAAATTCATGCGCTGAGCTATATAAACAACTATATCCTTCTTCATCCTCATCCATCAATAATGCTGCCGCGATTACTGGTACATCTTGGCGGTGCTCGGGTGAATAGAATACCGAGAAATGTTAGCCTACTCAAGAATCAATTCACGAAGCCCATCAACATTAGGCACACACACGCGACCCTACATCCTCAAAACTCTGTCATCTCCAATAGTAACCTGCTTGGCACCACTGTGCCGTACTGTGTCCCTAAGGACCAAAAATAAGGGTCGTCATATTGCTGATCTCTGATACGCTCAAACAAAGAAGACCGAGCTAATGTGCAAGCTAGAACACGATTAGGCTCTGTAATATCCAACCTCACAAATTGGTTAGCCAAAGTCTGAACATCTGATGCTAGCTGCCTCTCACCGACTGGAATGAATGCAAGGCTGCCCATACTCGCTGCCTTCTCACTCAATGCGTCGGCCACCACATTGGCCTTCCCGGGATGGTACAAGATGGTGATATCATAGTCTTTAAATAGATCCAACCACCTCCTATGCCTCAGATTGAGATCTTTTTGCTTGAACAAATACTGAAGACTGCGATGATCCGTGAAAACCTCACACGATACGAGATAAAGATAGTGCCTCCAAATCTTCAGCAAATAAACAATGGCTGCTAACTGTAAATCATGGACATGGTAATTCTTCTCATGAACATTCAACTACTGAGACGCATATGCAATCACCCTACCCTCCTGCATCAATACTGCTCTGAGGCCAACATGGGAATCATCACAATATACCGTGTAAAATCCTATAGTTGATGGTAACACCAACACCGACGCTGTAGTCAAAGCTGTCTTGAGCTTCTGAAAGCTCACCTCACACTCGACTAACCATCTGAACGGGGCACCCTTCTAGGTCAACCTGGTCAACGGGGCTGCTATAGATGAAAACCCCTCCACAAATAGACGGTAATAGCTCGTCAAGTCCAAGAAACTCCTGATCCGTAGCTAAACTGGGTCTGGGTCAGTTTTGAACTGCCTCAATCTTCTTGGGATCTACCTGAATGCCCTCCTCTGATACAACGTGCCCCAAGAAAGCGACTGAATCTAACCAAAACTCGCACTTTGAAAATTTTTAACATACAACTAGCTGTCCCTCAGAGCCTGAAGCACAATCCCAAGGTGCTGCTCATGCTCCTCCCAACTGTGGGTGTATATCAAGATTTCATCAATAAACACAATCACAAAAGAGTCCAAATAAGGCTTGAACACTCGGTTCATCAAATCCACAAATGCTACTGGGGCATTGGTCAACCCAAAGGACATCACCAAAAACTCATAGTGCCCATACCGCGTTCGAAAAGCTGTCTTAGGGACATCAGATGCCCTAATCCTCAACTGATGATAGCCAGATCTCAAATCAGTCTTTGAAAATACTTTGGCACCTTGAAGCTGATCCAATAAATAATAAATCCTCGGCAATGGATACTTGTTCTTGATGGTGACTTTGTTCAGCTGCTGATAATCTATACACATCCTCATAGATCCATATTTCTTCTTTACAAACAACACCGGTGCACCCCAGGGCGAGACACTAGGTCTAATGAATCCCTTATCAAGCAAATCCTGCAATTGTTCCTTCAATTCTTTAAACTATGGCGGGGCCATCCGGTATGGCAGAATGGAAATGGGGCTGAGTGCCCGAGGCCAAATCAATACAAAAGTCAATATCCTTGTCGGGTGGCATCCCCGACAGGTCTGCAGGAAATACCTTTGGAAACTCACGAACAATAGACACAGAATCCATATAAGGAACCTCTGCACTAGAATCATGAACATAAGCCAAATAAGCCAAACACCCCTTCTCGACCATACACCGAGCCTTCATATAAGAGATAACCCTGTTGGTAGAATGGCCAGGAGTCCCTCTCCACTCTAATCGAGGCAACTCCGACAAGGCTAAGGTCATCGTCTTGGCGTGACAGTCCAATATAGTGTGATAAGATGACAACCAATCCATACCCAACATAATATCAAAATCAACCATATCGAGGAGTAGAAGATCTACACTGGTCTCAAGACTCCCAATAGTGACCACACACGAACGATATACACGATCTACAAAAATAGCATCCCCCACAAGTGTGGATACATGGCACTCAAAGAATCACGAGGCACAACCAAATATGAAGCAAAATAAGATGACACATCAGAGTAAGTTGACCCCGGATCAAATAGAACTAAAGCATCTCTACTACAAACTGAAACAATACCTGTAATAACCGCATCGGATGACTCAGCCTCACGTCTGACTGGAAAAGCATAACATTGGGGCTGGGTCCCACCAGTCTAAACCATATCCCTAGGACGGCCTCTAGCTGGAGGGCCTCCACCTCTAACGGCCTGGCCTCCACCTCTAGCAGTCTGGCTCCTACCTCTAACTGCCTAACCCCTACCTCTAACTGGTTGAGCAGGTGGTGCAGTAACTGGTGCCGAAACCATGGCCCGAGAACTCTGATGTTGTGGCGGAACACCCAACAATCTTGGATAGGTCCTCCTGATATGCCCATAACCACCACACTTGAAACATCCATCCCGATACTATGGTTGCTGAAACTGAGACTGACCTGAGCGGGCCGGCTGACCACGGTAATAACTCTAAATAAGAGGTTCAGTGATAGGGGTTGGTGTTGCACTATAGATTGGGTGCCCAGAAGGAGGCACATAAGGACCACGACTCCCTGAAGCACTGTGGGATGCCTGAAGTGCTTAATGGAATGGCCTAGGAGGATGGCCTTTACCAAAAGTACCACTTCCTTCAGATGAGGCGCCGTTGAACCCACCAGAAGGACGACGTCTCTTGTCAGACCCCTGATATCCCTGTGCAAGAACCATCTTGACTCGCCTGGCGATATCGGCAACCGTCTGAAAAGAAATCTCACTCCTAGTCTCCTTATCCATCTGCAATCTGATAGGCCAAGCAAGTCCGTCAACAAACCTCCTCAGCCCCTCTCTCAGTGGGAAGCTGAAGAAGAACATGACGAGCCAAATCCAGAAAGCAGGTATCATACTGAGTAACAGTCATGCTGCCCTGCTGAAGACGCTCGAACTAACGGCAACGCTCCTCTCTCAAGGTGATAGACAGAAACTTCTCGAGGAAGAGCTGAGAGAACTGACCCCAAGTAAGAGCAGGAGACCCAGCTGGTATGGTCAACAAATAATCCCTCTACCATTTTTTGGCGGAACCAGTCATCTGAAAAGCAGCAAAGTCAACCCCATTGGTCTCCAATATGCCCATGTTTCGAAGAACCTCATGACATCTGTCAAGATACTCCTGGGGATCCTATGAAGTAGCACCACTGAAATGGGCTGGAAAGAGCTTGGTAAACCTATCCAGTCTCCATAAAGCCTCAGAAGACATAACTGATCCGTCCCCGGTGTGTGCCGCACCTACCGGCTGAACTACTCCAACTAGATGAGCTGCTGGAGTCTGATACTGGGGAACCATCTGCTCCGGAGTGTGAGTAGAAGGAGTCATGAATCCTCATCCAGCCTGAGATACGGTTGGTGCCATCAGAAATGCGCTAGTCTAGGCCACACTCTCTATAAGTCCCACCAAACAGACCAAAGCATCCTGAAACACTCCGGTGGCAATGAATACCAATGGGACCTGAGCTGGCCCGACATGAATAGTCTGAGCTGGAACCTCCTCGTCGAACTTTACCTGAGGCTCTACTGCTGGGGCTGCTGCTCGGGCTCTGGGCTGAGCCCTGCCCCTACCTCGGCCTCTGGCACGACCTCGACCTCTGCCCCTCGTAGGAGCTACGACTGGAGGCTCGGGCTGCTGCTCAGCTGAAGAAGCAGTACGCGTTCTCACCATCTGCGAGAGAATAAGAGTAGGAGAGTTCAATCAGTATTGAGAAAACAAAGTAGCACGACATATATGGATTAAAGTAATATTTGTTCCTAAACTTTATAGCCTCTGGGAGATAAGTACAGATGTCTTCGACTGATCCCCCAGACTCTAATAAGCTTGTCCGTGAATTGTGAGACCTAGGCAACCTAGTGCTCTGATACCAACTTGTCACGACCCGAAGTTCCCACCATTGGGACAGTGATGATGCCTAACATCACACTTGCCAGGCAAGCTAACGTTAGAGGTTATTTCTCCAATTCTTTATATTTAAGTGATTGTCAGTAAACAAGCTATAATGAATCAAAACAAACACGAAGATATATAAATAACAACTTTGATTACATACTAATACTACCTAGAATCCGGAGTCACAATTCACAAACCTACTAAGATTTTGCTACAAGTATTTGTCCGAAAGTTTGTGAAATAAAGTAAAACAGTAAGTATGGCAGTATAGAAGGGGACGCCAGGTCCTGCGAACACCAACATGACTACCTTGGGTCTCCTAGCTGTGAAGTCTACATCCAATCTCTCGATCAGCCACAACCTGCTCCAAAATCTGCAAAGGAAGTGCAGAGTATAATATTAGTACAACCGATCCCATGTACTGGTAAGTGCCGAGCCTAACCTCGACGAAGGAGTGACAAAACTACGGAGGGAGACTCACAATATAATCTGCATATGATAGATAATAAAAGCAGAAAAAGATAGAATAAGGTAGAACAGTAACTTGCAAAAAATGAATACAGTATCCAACGTATTTCAACAGTCTTCAGCTATTACCAATCCTTAAGTACAATTAAGGACTACCGTACAACTAACACAGTCAAAGAAGAACATAAACATATAGATTGTTGCGGCGCGCAACCCGATCCCACCATACATATCATAATCCTCCCATATTTACTCTTCATAACATAAACAACAAAATATAAATAAAAGTGTTGCGGCGTGCAATCCGATCCCACCATATCACAATAGTTACAATCATTGTTCACCCTTATTTCACCACATTCCACCCTTATTATACCTGTTGCAGCATGCAACCCAATCCCACCGTACAATATCAATTCGCCCTTATTCTTCCTCAATATATCACCCTTATTCCACTTGTTGCCACGCGCAACCCGATCCCACCATATTAATATCAATTACTCAGGAAGTACAAAAATTTCACAATTTAACACAAAACCCTTTACAATACTTAAACTTCAGAATAAGGCAAATGGGAAACTTGTACATTATAAAACCTTACACAAGTAATACCACTCAGCGAGACCAATCCAGAATATCACTAAAACACCAATAAGAATAGCTTAAGCAAGTAATAGGGGACAATGAAACTACGAGATATCTAATACTTTCAAAAAGAATAAACAATATATAACAAGTAGCAGCTAGGCATGGAAATACAAGAAAAGCATTAACAATCAAGGCAGGGAAAGAAACATTATAAGAAGAAAAGGGACGAAACATGCAAAACAGGTAAATTGGTGGCGCATAAATACTCGTCACCTCACATATACGCTGCTTACATGAATTTCATATAGAATTTAAGGCAAGGGTTCCTAATCCTCAAGTCAAAGTTATGCACAACACTTACCTCACTCCACATGCCACTCAATGCTCAATTACCGCTTTTCCTCTAGAATCCACTTTCAAACCATTCGTATCTAGCCACAATAAACTTAATAAAATCAAATATGGCCAAAGGAATCAATTACAATACATAAATTTAGATTTCCAAGACTTTTCACCAAAAAGTCAAAAATTAACCCCGGGCCTGCTTTGTCAAAACTCGAGGTTTGGACCATAACCCATTCACCTATTCACCTCTGAGCCCGAATATGCAATTAGTTTTGGAATCCGACCCCATATTTGAGGTCTAGATCTCAATTTCCCAAAAATCCCTAATTATTCCTAAATCCCTAGTTTTCTACCATGGAAGAACAAAGATTAAGGCTAGGAATTAATGGGTGATGTTAGAAATGAAAGAAAATGGGTTAAAGAGTGCAAACCTATGAACTGGTGTTGAGTTTTCTCTTCAAAATCACACCTAGGCCGAGCTCTAATGGAGAGTTAATGAAAAAAGAGAAAATCCTGTTTTCTGGTCTGTTTTAAGTCACTGGCGTCAGGCCTTCTTCGCGTTCGCGAAGGTTTTGCCGCGATCGCGAAGCAACAAATCAAATAGCCTACGCGTTCGCGAGATACTCTTCGCGTTCGCGAAGGCTTATCATCACCAGCCTACGCGTTTGCAAGCCATGTGCCGTTTTCGCGAAGATTATATGTCACTTCCCCTCCACTAGGTCCCATGCCTACGCATTCACGAGAGGCTGGTCGTGTCCACGAAGGGTAATGCCCCCATTTCTCCGCGTTCGCGACCTAGCCTTCGCGTTCACGAAGAAGAATTTCCACCCAGCTGCAATTCACTCTTCGCGTTCGCGAGAGTACCTTTGCGAACGCGAAGAAGGAAACCAGATGACAACTGAAGCTGAAGAAAACCAGAATTTTCTAAGCCCAAAACCATCCGTAGCCTATCCGAAATTCACCCGAGCCCTCGGGGCTCCAAACCAATTTTGCACACAAGTCCAAAAACCACATACGAACTCGCTCGCGCGATCAAAATACAAAATAACGCCTAGAACTACTAATCGGACACTAAATCAAAGAAATTTTTCAAGAAAGCTTTAAAACTTTTATTTTCACATCCAGACGTCCAAATCACGTCAAAACTAACTCCGTTTCTTACCAAACGTCATAGACAAGTCATACATATTATATTGAACCTGTACGGGGCTCCGAAACAAAAATACGGGCCCGATATCAATAATTCCAAACATCAATCAATTCTTAAAACCATTAAATTTTTAGACTTTTAATTTTCAACAAAAATTCATATATCGAGTTAGGGATCTCTGAATTTGACTCCGGGCATATGCCCAAGTCCCATATTTCAATAAAGACCCACCGAGACCATCAAATTACGGGTCCAGGTCCGTTTACTCAAAACGTTGACCGAAGTCAACTAAAATTATCTTTTAAGGCAAAATTCGTGTTTTTATCAGTTTTTAACACATAAGCCTCCCGGGTCAATACTCGGACCGAGCATGCAAATCGAGTAAGGCTAGAATAAGGTTATAAAGGTTTCGAAACACAGAGTTTGGTTCTAAAACGTAAGAAGACCTATCGTGTCATCACATAGTTTGGTTCCAACAGTATACTGTTATAGTATACTATATAGTGTAAGAGTATACTATTACAATTTGGTCCTTATTAAATTTTCATTGTGTTCTTTTTAAACTTTTCAACAGAGTTCCCATGTTTTTCTAATTTTATTCTCAAACCAAAATATTTAGTTTGAAATATTTGATTGGAGGTTGTACTAAAGTTTGAGTTAATTTGGTAGAAATTCTGGAGTAGATTTTTGAAATTAAGTTGAACTAGCGAAGAAGACTAATTTATACTATATAGAAAAACAACATACTATATACTATTTCGGTATATAATATTTACTTTTTTTCCCGCCATAATAATTAATTTGATAGTGTATAATTTTCTTGCGTTGAACTAGCAAAGAAGAATTTTTACTATATACCAAAATGATATACTATATATTATTTTGGTATACTGTTTATTCAAATGGTATACTATTACAATATACTATATAGTGTAACAGTATACTATTACAATTTGGTCCTTTAGACCTTTTTTGAAATTTTAATTGAGTTCCTTTTCAACTTTTCAACGGAGTTCTAATATTTTTCAATTTTTTTCTTAAACCAAAATATTTAGTTTGAAATATTTAATTGGAGGTTGACTCAAAAATTTTTGGAGTAAATTTTGAAGTTTAGGTTCAAATTCAATGTGTCCTTCTTAAATCTTCTAATAGAGTTCTCGATAACATATATCCATTCGGTATATGTTATATAGTTGGTGGGTATCATAGTATACTGCAATAATATACTTCAACTGCTACTAATATTATTTTTGATATATTATATGCTAAAGGAAGTTATTTTTTAATAAGTAATATAAAAAAATACAAATAAATAAAATAATAATAATAAAGGAGTAAAAAATGTGTGCATAATTAGATTATGAAAAAAGGAAGTAAAAAATAATTTGAACTAATGATAAATAAGAATTAAAAAGAAAAAACAAAAAAAGAGAAGGAAAATAATTATAATGTATAAGTTGTTATAATAATTGAATTATAAAAACAAAATAAGAAACAAAAAGACAAAATATAAATTTTACCAGTTATATTAATAATAAGGTGAATAAATACTTAATTTATGAGTTATTTTTTTTATTGTATGAAAAAAGAAGAATACTAAAAAAGAGCAAAAAAAGTCAATGAAATTAGATTATGAAAAGAAAATAAAATAAAATAAAGAAGGAGTTAAGTGAAATTAGAAAAGGAACAACAAATAAAGAAAAAAAAACAAAAAGCAAACAAACAAATAAATAAAGAAGGAGCCAAAATTGAGTGTGAAATTAAATTATGGTAATACCACCACCACCACCACCACCACCAACAACAACAATAACAACAACAACAACAACAATAATAATAATAATAATAATAATAATAATAATAATAACAATAATAATAATAATAATATGTTTTGGGCAAAAAATAAATAAACAAAAAAGAACAAAAATAAAAAAATAAAAATAAAACGAGAAAAAAGAGAAAATTACCCACAAAAGCTTTCATGGATAGGAAATGTAATTAAATTGATGGGTAGAAAAATAAATAGGTAGGCAAGAATAAATAGTATTATTTTTATGGGTAATTATATCATTTACCCCATTTAAATTAGATAGTAGAGAGTCAATTACCAAAACGAGAAGAATTTAACGAAACTGAATATATTAGTTATTCAACCCTTCCGCATGATGTGTGTTACAAATTTACCTAATATAAGAGTATATCTCTTGTCCCATCTAATTAATAGTAATACAAGCCAACCCCTCTTAGTCCATTGCGAAAACTACCTTTGCATTCAACTATCTAACAAACTTGCTGGTCATACCAACATCCGTTCTAGTTGCTAAGAAGCAATGAGCCGTGTACCCGAGGTGATCACATTTGAAAAAATTCTGCCAAACCTTATTGCACATTGTTGGCTTAGCTTCGTCCACCATCTAATTAATAGAGAGCACCTCGTTGTGTGAGCATCACATCTGTAATGATCCGGTCGGTCGTTTTGAGAGTTAGCGCCCTGATCCCCTCATAACTACTTCTCCCATGTCTATTTATGTTATTGGAACTTGTTGGAGCGTTGAGTGGTGAAATCTGGAGTGATTTTGGACACTTAGTCCATAAATATGGAACTTAGCTTTAGAAATTGGGCCGTACCTAGAACTATGTGAAGACGGATCCGGAATGGAATTCCGTCGACTCCGTTGGGTGATTTCGGGGTTAGGAGCGTGTTCGGAATGTGTTTTCGAGGCCGGTTGTAGATTTAGGCTTGAATTGACGAAAGTTGGAATTTCGGCGATTTCGGCTGATAGGTGAGATTTCGATATTGGACACGAAACGGAATCCCGAAAGCGACATCAGGTCCGTTGTGTCATTTATGACCTATGTGCAAAATTTGAGGTCATTCGGATGAGTTTTGACATGTTTCGGCATCGGATGTGAATTCTAGAAATTTCATAAGTTCTTAGGCTTGCATCTATGCATAATTGATGATTTTGATGTTATGAGATGTGTTCTTACGGCTCAACCAAGTCTGAACAAGGTATTAAGGTCAGTCGGCAGGTTTGGTTGAGGTCCCGGGGGCCTCGGGGTTGTTTCGGATGCGTAACGGGTGAATTTTAAACTTTGAGAACAGCTGAACCATTGTTGGTTCTGGTGTCTCGCACTTGCGATGGTTTTCCCGCATGTGCGGACACGCATGTGCGGAAGATAAGTTTGCAGATGCGGTTTGAGTGGGGGTTGCCAGTGGTCGCAAGTGCGGTCTGGGTTCCGCAGGTGCGGGACCGCAGATGCGGCCAAGTGACTGTAGGTGCGGCCCCAGCCTTCTTAAGTGACTTCCGCACCCGCGATAGATTTTTTGCAGGTGCGGCACCGCAGGTGCGGCCCCAAGGTCGCAGGTGTGGAATCCCTGTGCTGGTTATACCAAAATCCGAGGGTTAGAAATTCATAACTCCAAAATCGATTGAGAGCTCGGAGTTTGGCGATTTTCAGTGGAATTCGAAGAGGATAATCATAGGTAACGTTTTCTAACCTTAATCCAATTGTATATCAATAATCTCTATCATTTTCCTCAATCTAATCAATAAAATTGGATGAAAAACCATGAAATTGGGATGAAACTTCCCCAAGTAGAAATCTGAGGATTTAGGGAGATTTAGACGTCGGATTTTGATGATTCTTGTTCGAGTGAGTTCGTGAGAGAATGGGTGTTCAGGAAATATAATTTTTACTCGATTCCGAGACGTGGGCCCCGGGGTCTTTTTGGGCGAATTTCCTAATTTCGCATATTAGCTTAGAAATACTTAGCTATTTTGTTTCCTTGAAGTGATATTTACATTATGCAATCGAATTGAATAGATTTGGGCTACCCGAAGTCGGATACTCATGGCAAGAGCGTGGTATTGAGTTGATTAGCGCAACCAAGGTAAGTGGCTTGCCTAACTCTATGTTGGGGATTTCCCTTAGGCATTTTTATACTGATTTTACTATGTGGACGCCGTGTACGTGAGGTGACGAGTGCGTACACGAGTCATTGTTGCTAAATTCCCGCTTTTCCTTCCATGACATAACTCATTTCATTCCTATATTACTGCTTCATGTTATAACTGATTAGTTAGCATAGGAATGAGCATGCCTACCTGTTTTCACTTGAATTCCCCGTATTTGCTATTATTTGCTTCATGCTTAGGTAGTTTTACCTTATTCTTGCCTATTGTTTACTTGAATTGTTTAATTAAGCCGTATCCGATAGAATTCTGCATCTCATATTTAAATTGGGACTACGGACCGAGATCCAGGAGCTTTCCCCCAGTACTGCATTGCATATTTAAATTGGGACTACGGACTGAGATCCGGGAGCTTTCCCCCTGTACTGCATAGCATATTTAAATTGGGACTACAGACTGAGATCCGGGAACTTTCCCCCTGTACTTCTTTGCATATTTGCTGGTTAGATATATGCTGTGCTGAGCCGAGGGCTCTTCTTTATTATTTCTTTCAGTTTTCCGCTAAATTATTCTTATTGTAGCTATTTATATGTCATTGTTCAAACTTATAACTGTCTTATTTTCAAACTCAGTAGAGCCTTAACCTGACCTCGTCACTACTTGACTAGGGTTAGGCTTGGCACTTACGAAGTACCGAATGTGGAGTACACATGCCCTTTCCTGTGCATGTTTTCCCTATGTGCATATCCAGGTACTAGTACACAACGTTTTGGCTAGGAGTACTACATCAGCTGTTAGGAGACCGCGAGGTAGTTCTGCAGCGTCCTCAGAATCCCACGTGTCCCCATCTACTCTACTACAGACTTGGGAGATCTACATATACACATTTTCTTTGTTCCGTTGTATAGAGTTATAGTCGTATAAAGCTTGTGATTTGTGACATTCCGAGTTTTGGGAAAGTAAAAGTTGTAGATGCCGAGCGGCTAAATTTTATAGTATTACTTCATCTTTATTGTTTTTGTTATTACTTGTCTTATTTTTCCGCAATTTAGGCTTACCTAGTCGTAGAGACTAGGTGCCGTTACGAGACCGTTCGGAGGGTAAAATTCGGGTCATGACAAGTTGGTATCAGAGCGTCTAGGTTCATAGGAGTCACAAGTCACAAGCCGGTTATTAGAGTCTCGCGAATCGGTGCGGAGACGTCCGTATCGTGCTAGTTACTGTCATCAAAATTCTTAAACTCTATTCTATTCTTGCTTACAGATGGTTCGTACTCGTACCGGACGTACTGATGACCAAGCACCCGATCCCCCAGCTAGAGCCGTTAGAGGTAGGGGCCGGGGCAGAGGACGAGCGCGCGGTGCAGCCTGAGCACCGGCGAGAGCAGAGGCAGATGATCCCCTAGCAACCACAGTTGGAGGGGAACATGAGGTCCATATTATTACTCCAGCCCTCCAGGAGACAATGGCTCAGTTTTTAAGTGCTTTCAGTACTCTGTCTCAGGCGGGACTACTTCCGATAGCCCCAACTACATCCCAGGCCGGGGGAGGGACACAGACTCCCACAGCCCGTACTCCTAAGCAGATGGTTCATATTGGGCAGGTTCCAGAGTATATTCCCATGCCCCCAGCATCTCCAGCTCAGCATGAGACTAGGATAGCTGTTCCAAAGGATGAGCAACTTCGACTTGAGAGGTACAAGAAGTACCACCCACCTGAGTTCAGCGGACTAGCTTCGGATGACGCCCTGGTTTTTATTGAGGGGTGTCATCGCATATGTAACTGTTAAGAACAATCATATTCCTTGGAATTCCGTATCGTGCTAGTTACTGTCATCAAAATTCTTAAACTCTATTCTATTCTTGCATACAGATGGTTCGTACTCGTACCAGACGTACAGATGACCAAGCACCCGAGCCACCAGCCAGATCCGTCAGAGGCAGAGGCCGGGGCAGAGGACGAGCACGCGGTGCAGCCCGAGCACCAGCGAGAGAATAGGCAGATGATCCCCCAGCAGCCACAGTTGGAGGGGCACAGGAGGTCCATACTATTACTCCAGCCCTCCAGGAGACATTGGATCAGTTTTTGAGTGCCTTCAGTACTCTATCTCAGGCGGGACTACTTCCGATAGCCCCAACTACATCCCAGGACGGGGGAGGGACACAGACTCCCGCAGCCCGTACTCCTGAGCAGAGGGTTCATATTGGGAAGTTTCCAGAGTATATTCCCATGCCCCCAGCAGCTCCAGCTCAGCATGAGACTAGGATAGCTGTTCCTGAGGCAAAGCAGCTCCGACTTGAGAGGTCCAAGAAGTACCACCAACCTGAGTTCAGCGGACTAGCTTCGGATGACGCCCTGGGTTTTCTTGAGGGGTGTCATCGCATTCTCCGCACTATGGGTATTGTGGAGACGAGTGGGGTTTCTTTCACTGCTTACTAGCTGATGGGAGCATCTTATCAGTGGTGGCGTGCTTTTGAGCTTAGTAGTCCGGACGAGGCATCTTCACTTACTTGGGCTCAGTTCTCAGAGATGTTCTTACTTGAGTTTGTCCCTCAGAGCCTCAGGGATGCTTGGCGTGCAGAGTTTGAGCAGCTACGCCAGGGTACCATGACTGTGTCAGAGTATGCAGTCTGTTACAGCGATTGGATCGCCATGCACCAACTTTGGTTGTCACTGCCAGAGAGAGGGTGGGCGACGCTTTATTGAGGGACTCCACCCCAGTATTCGGACCAGCATGGCCAGAGAGCTGGAGACAAATATCACTTATCAGCAGGCCGTGAGTATTGCCCGAAGGATTGAGACCATGTTAGCCCGGGACAGGGAGGAGAGAGAGGCCAAGAGGTCTCGAGAGACTGGTCATTTTTCAGGAGCCCGTGCACCAGCAACACGCTATGGTAGGGGTTTTGTGAGTCGCCCCGTTCATTCAGCTCTTCCAGCAACCAATAGTATTCCAGCTCCTTCTAGACCTCAGGAGCCTTATTATGCACCACCAGTATCTCATGTGCCTCCTGCTCGAGGTGCTATCACCGGCCAGTCTAGCAGGCCAGTTCAAAGCCAACATCAGCCTCCACGTCCTTCGAGGAGTTGCTTTGAGTGTGGTGACCCTCTTCATGTGATTCGAGATTTCCCCAGAGCTAGGAGGGGTGCACCACCTCAGACTTATCAGGTTCCACGCCTTCCACCAGGTCCTCCAGCTATTCTTCCAGCCTCGGCTGCTACCCCACCATCTCAGGCAGCTCGAGGTGGAGGTCAGGGAGGTCGAGGTCGCCCTAGAGGGGGAGGCTAGGCCATGTATTATTCTCTTCCAGGCCGATCCGAGGCCATTGCTTCAGATTCAGTCATTACAGGTATTATTCCCGTTTGTCATAAGGATGCATCGGTATTATTTGACCCAGGCTCTACATATTCGTATGTGTCTTCTTATTTTGCCTCCCATTTGGGGATACCTCGGGATTCTTTGAGTTCCCCCGTTTATGTTTCTACTCATGTGGGAGATTCTCTTATTGTGGACCGCGTATATCGGCCGTGTTTGATTGTTATCAGTGGTTTTGAGACCATGGCTGATTTATTATTACTAAGTATGGTAGATTTTGATGTTATATTGGGTATGGACCGGTTGTCTCCCTACTATGCTATTCTTGATTGTCACGCCAAGACCGTGATGTTGGCTATGCCAGGATTACCGAGGTTAAAGTGGAGAGGCTCCTTAGAGTACACTCCCCGCAGGGTCATTTCTTTTCTTAAGGCTCAGCGGATGGTTAAAAAGGAGTGTGATGCATACTTGGCTTAGGTGAGAGATGTGAGTGCTAAGACCCCTACAGTTGAGTTATTTCCTGTTGTGAGGGACTATCCTGATGTATTTCCAGCTGATCTTCTGGGTATGCTGCCCGATAGAGACATTGATTTTGGCATTGACTTGTTATCGGGCACTCAGCCCATTTCCATTCCTCCCTATCGCATGGTTGAAGGAGTTGCTTGACAAAGGTTTCATCAGGCCCAGTGTATCACCTTGGGGTGCTCCGGTGTTATTTGTGAAGAAAAAGGATGGTTCGATGAGCATGTGTATTGACTACCGGTAGCTGAATAAGGTGATAGTGAAGAACATGTACCCATTGCCCCGTATTGATGATTTATTTGACCAGCTACAGGGTTCTAGGACGTTCTCCAAGATTGATCTTCGTTCGGGCTATCATCAGTTGAAGATTCGGGAAGACTGCCTTCAGGACCAGATATGGCCACTATGAGTTCCTTGTTATTTCATTTGGGCTGACCAATGCCCCAACAACCTTCATGCACCTGATGCACAACGTATTTCGGCCGTATCTTGATATCGTCATCGTGTTCATTGACGAAATTCTAGTATATTCTCGGTCCCAAGAGGACCATGAGCAGCATTTGAGGATCGTACTTCAGACATTGAGAGAGAAGAAGTTGTATGCCAAATTTTCTAAGTGTGAATTTTGGCTGGATTCTGTGGCATTCTTAGCCATGTGGTATCTTCGGATGGGATCAAGTTAGACCCGAAGAAGGTAGAGGCGGTGCAGAGTTGGCCTAGACCGTTTTCAGCTACTGAGATCCGCAGTTTCCTCGGTTTGGCTGGGTATTATCGCCGTTTTGTGAAAGGATTTTCATCCATTTCAACGCCCATGACCAGACTGACCCAGAAGGGTGCACCTTTTATATGGACTGAGGAGTGCGAGGAGAGCTTTCAGAAGCTCAAGACAGCCCCGACTACATCTCCAGTGTTAGTATTACCCACAGGTTCAGGGTCCTATACAGTCTATTGTGATGCTTCGAGGATTGGCCTAGGAGCAGTGTTGATGTAGGACGGTAGGGTGATTGCCTACACGTCTAGACAATTGAAGATGCATGAGAAAAACTACCCTATTCGTGATCTCGAGTTGGCAGCGATTGTTCACGCCCTGAAGATATGGTGTCATTATTTATACGGTGTTCCCTGTGAGATATTCACGGATCACCGGAGTTTGCAGCACATATTCAGGCAGAAGGATCTCAATTTGCGCCAACGTAGGTGGTTGGAGTTACTCAAGGATTATGACATCACTATATTATACCACCCGGGGAAGGCCAATGTGGTGGCCGACACCTTGAGTCGCCGGGTAGAGAGTTTGGGTAGTTTGGCATATCTTCGTGCAGTTGAGATGCCCTTAGCCTTGGATGTTCAGTCCTTAGCCAGTCAGTTCGTGAGGCTGGATCTTTCTGAGCCTCGCCGGGTATTTGCTTGCGTTGTTGCTCGATCTTCTCTTTATGACCGCATTCGGGAGCGCCAATATGAGGATCCCAACCTTCAAGCTCTTCAGGATAGAGTTCGGCAGGGTGATGCCAGGGACGTGACCATAGGTGATGACGGTGTGATGAAGATGCAGGGCCGTATTTTTGTGTCCAACGTAGATGGGCTTCGGGAGTTGATTCTTGATGAGGCCCATAGCTCGCGGTATTCCATCTATCCCGGTACCGCGAAGATGTACCAGGATCTAAGACAACACTATTGGTGGCGAAGGATGAAGAAGGATATAATGGAGTTTGTAGCCAAGTGTCTCAACTGTCAGCAAGTCAAATGTGAGCATCAGAGACCGGGAGGGCTACTTCAGCAGATGCCCATTCCTGAGTGGAAGTGGGAGCGCATTACTATAAATTTAGTGGTTGGGTTGCCTCGGACTTTGCGGAAGGTTGATGCTGTTTGGGTCATTGTGGATAGATTGACCAAATCGGCGCATTTCATTCCAGTAGCTACTACTTATACTTCTGAGAGGTTGGCCCAGATCTACATTCAGGAGATAGTCCGGTTGCATGGTGTGCCGGTGTCCATTATATCATATCGAGGTCCTCAATTTACCTCGCACTTATGGAGAGCACTGCATAGTGAGTTTGGTACCCAGATAGATCTCAGCACAGCATTTCACCCTCATACTGATGGTCAGTCGGAGCGGGCAGTTCAGATATTTGAGGACATGCTCAGGGCATGTGTGATTGACTTCGGAGGTCAGTGGGACCAGTTCTTTCCCTTGGCCGAGTTTGCTTACAATAACAACTACCAGTCCAGCATTCAGATGGCGCCGTATGAGGCTTTGTATGGTAGACGGTGCAGGTCTCCAGTAGGATGGTTTGAGCCGCGCGAGGCCCGATTGTTGGGTACAGTCTTGGTTCAGGATGCCCTGGACAAGGTGAAGGTAATCCAGGAGAGACTTCGCACAGCTAAGTCCAGGCAAAAGAGTTACGCGGATCGGAAGGTTCGTAACTTGGCCTTCATGGCTGGTGATCGAGTTTTGCTTCGGGTATCGCCTATGAAGGGCGTCATGAGAATCGAGAAGAAGGATAAACTGAGTCCGAGGTTCATTGGCCCTTTTGAGGTATTGCATCGGGTTGGGGAGGTTGCTTATGAGTTGGCTTTGCCTCCCAAACTAGCAGGAGTTCATCCGGTATTCCATGTTTCCATGCTCCGGAAGTATCACGGTGATCTGACTTATGTTTTGGATTTCATCTCGGTCCAGTTGGACAAGGATCTGTCATATGTTGAGGAGCCTGTGGCTATATTGGACAGGCAGGTCAGAAAGCTCAGATCGAAGAATATTGCCTCAGTTAAGGTTCAGTGGAGGGGTCATCCGGTCGAGGAGGCGACTTGGGAGACCGAGCAGGATATGCGGAGCAGTACCCTCATCTTTTCACAACTTCAGGTATGTTTCTATACTCATTCGAGGACGAACGATTTTCTTAAGAAGGGAAGAATGTAACGACCCGGTCGGTCATTTTGAGAAGTAGCACCCCGATCCCCTCATAACTACTTCTCCCATGTCTATTTATGTTATTGGAACTTGTCGGAGCATTGAGTGGTGAAATCCGGAGTGATTTTGGACACTTAGTCCATAAATATGGAACTTAGCTTTAGAAATTGGGCAGTAGCTAGAACTGTGTGAAGATGGATCTGGAATGGAATTCCGTCGACTCCGTTAGCTCCGTTGGGTGATTTTGGGGTTAAGAGCGTGTTCGGAATGTGTTTTCGAGGTCGGTTATAGATTTAGGCTTGAATTGGCGAAAGTTGGAATTTCGGCGATTTCAGCCGATAGGTGAGATTTCGATCTCGGACACGGAATGGAATCCCAAAAGCGAAAGCATGTCCGTTATGTCATTTATGACCTCTGTGCAAATTTGAGGTCATTCGGATGAGTTTTGACGTGTTTCGGCATCAGATGTGAGTTCTAGAAATTTCATAAGTTCTTAGGCTTGCATCTATGCATAATTGATGATTTTGATGTTATGAGATATGTTCTTAAGGCTCGACCAAGTCTGAACAAGGTATTAAGGTTAGTTGGTAGGTTTGGTTAAGGTCTCGGGGGCCTCAGGGTTATTTCGGATGCCCAACGGGTGAATTTGAAACTTTGAGAACAGCTGAACCATTGCTGGTTCTGGTGTCTCGCACTTGTGATGGTTTTCCCGCAGGTGCGGAAGATAGGTTCGCAGATGCGGTTTGAGTGGTGGTTGCCAGTGGTCGCAGGTACGGTCTGGGTTCCGCAGGTGCAGGATCGCAAATGCGGCCAAGTGACCGTAGGTGCGACCCTAGCCTTCTTAAGTGACTTCCGCAACCGCGATAGATTTTCCGCAGGTGCAGCACCGCAGGTGCGGCCCCAAGGTCGCAGGTGCAGAATCCCTGTGCTGGTTATACCAAAATTCGAGGGTTAGAAATTCATAACTCCAAAATCGATTGAGAGCTCGAAATTTGGCGATTTTCAGTGGAATTCGAAGATGAGAATCATAGGTAACGTTTTCTAACCTTAATCCAATTTTATATCAATAATCTCTATCATTTTCCTCAATCTAATCAATAAAATTGGATGAAAAACCATGTAATTGGGATGAAACTTCCCCAAGTAGAAATCTGAGGATTTAGGGAGATTTAGACGTCGGATTTTGATAATTCTTGTTCGAGTGAGTTCGTGAGCGAATAGGTGTACGGGAAAGATAATTTTTACCCGATTTCGAGACGTGGTCCCGGGGGACTTTTTGGGCGAATTTTCTAATTTCGCATATTAGCTTAGAAATACTTAGCTATTTTGTTTCCTTGAAGTGATATTTACATTATGCAATCACATTGAATAGATGTGGGCCACACGGAGTCGGATACTCGTGGCAAGAGCGTGGTATTGAGTTGATTAGCGCAGTCAAGTTAAGTGGCTTGCCTAACTCTATGTTGGGGATTTCCCTTAGGCATTTTTATACTGATTTTACTATGTGGACGCCGTGTACGTGAGGTGACGATTGCGTACACGAGTCATTGTTGCTAAATTCCCGCTTTTTCTTCCATGACATAACTCATTTCATTCCTATATTACTGCTTCATGTTATAACTGATTAGTTAGCATAGGAATGCCTACCTGTTTTCACTTGAATTCCCCGTATTTGCTTCTATTTTCTCCATGCTTAGGTAGTTTTACCTTATTCTTGCCTATTATTTTCTTGAATTGTTTAATTAAGCCGTATCCGATAGAATTCTGCATCTCATATTTAAATTAGGACTACGGACCGAGATCCGGGAGCTTTCCCCATGTACTGCATTACATATTTAAATTGGGACTACGAACTGAGATCCGGGAGCTTTCCCCTTGTACTGCATTGCATATTTGCTGTTGAGATATATGTTGTGCTGAGCCGAGGACTCTTCTTTATTATTTCTTTCAGTTTTCCTCTAAATTCTGCTTATTGTAGCTATTTATATGTCACTGTTCAAACTTATAACTGTCTTATTTTCAAACTCAGTAGAGCCTTAACATGACCTCGTCACTACTTGACTAGGGTTAGGCTTGGCACTTACGGAGTACCGAATGTGGAGTACTCACGCCCTTTCCTGCGCATGTTTTCCCCATGTGCAGATCCAGGTACCAGTACACAGCGTTTTGGCTAGGAGTACTACAACAGCTGTTAGGAGACCGCGAGGTAATTCTGCAGCGTCCGCAGAATCCCACGTGTCCCCATCTACTCTACTACAGACTTAGGAGATATACATATACACATTTTCTTTGTTCCGTTGTATAGAGCTATAGTCGTATAAAGTTTGTGATTTGTGACATTCCGGGTTTTGGGAAAGTAAAAGTTGTAGATGCCGAGCGGCTAAATTTTATAGTATTACTTCATCTTTACTGTTTTTGTTATTACTTGTCTTATTTTTCCGCAATTTAGGCTTACCTAGTCGTAGAGACTAGGTGCCGTCACAAGACCGTTCGGAGGATAAAATTCGGGTCGTGATAACATCAACAAGGCACTTAGAGTGTCCGCATATCTCCCCCAATCGCTACAGTTGTATTGGAAGAAGGATTGAAATCAAACCTGGATAGATGATTCATTACGTTGGCAAAAGGATTGTAAGAAAGAGTTCAATCCCAAGGGAAGTTCATATGTGAAATTTAACCAAAGAACAACAAAAAATGATAAGGAAAACATAGAAAGAAAGAAACCTGAGAATACACAATCAAGAAGTTCCAAAGGGAAAGGAGATTGCTTAACTCTAAAGATGGGAATTTGTTAGGTTTAGCTTTCCCCAAGAGAGACTAGCCTCCCTTCGCTAACCTCGTCAAAACTCAAAAGTTTCAACTCCCAGAATTTCAGTTAAGATTTAAACCACTGACCTTATGGCATTGAGTTTAAAATTATTGTCAGCTAATTCAACTAACTTAGTTTTGTGATGCATCATTGCCTTAACAAACTTTTAACCTTTTTTATGAGGAATAATATAAAATTGGATATAAGTCAGCTATCATTTTGCTCAAAGTTTACATAGTAAGAGTTATGTATTCCCTTTGAAATGGGATGAAATGTACATTGAAAGCATTTGCAGTATTGTCAGGACTAAGCTGCTAACCTTGTTTGAAATACCTCATCCCGAACAAACTAACAGAACAAATATTGTACTCTCTCCATCTCAAATTATATGTCATGATTCTCTTATATACGCCCTTTAACAAAAATTAATTAGGATGTGATTTTGACTTCTTTTGTCACGATCATAATTTTCCTCCGTAGGATGTCGTGACGACACCTAGTCCCTAAGACTAGGTAAGCCTAACACTTACTGAATTAATAGCAAAATTCAACCAACAACTGTTAAATATGAAATAGGAAATCTCTATACAAAACTTACAATCCCAAAACCGGTAGTACAAGTCCTAAGCTCTACTAAGTTTACTAGAAAGTCTTCTAATTATAACTGTTTTGGAATAGAAATATACCATATAAGTACAATATCAGAAGGTGACTCCGAGGCCTACGAACGCGACAACATGTATACCTTAAGTCTCCACAACAAAGTCCGAATAGCTAGCTAATGATCAATCAACTCCGTAGTACCTAGAGCTGCACCATAATGTGCAGAAAGCATACCATGAGTATACCACAGCGGTACCCAGTAACTATCAAGACTAACCTCGGTGAAGTAGTGACGAGGGACAGTCAAGACACCCACTAGATCAAATAACCCATACAAGTATGAATGTGAAACTAACAGAGAACAATATCTGAATAAAACTAAGCATGATAACAATAACAAACAGTGCTTGTAATAGGAAACTAAGAGCAACAATTAGCAGTAGGGAAACAAACAGGTAATAATGCCGTGGAGCAAGCTGAATACAGTTAAAGCCCGGTGAAACCCAGTAGAGGGAACAAGTAATAAGTCAATAGGAGCAACCGCTTCCACCCAATATTTGTTCAATGATTTCCTCGAGGTACTTCACCTCATAGTCACATTGCACGAGTCCCAATTCGTGAACCCTAACTACTTGGCATCTCGTGCCCACATTACAATTCATGACAACTCACGTGAAAAGGGAATGACAATATCAAATATCCGCACGGACAACTCACATGCCAATAATAATCATGATTCATGACCACAAGGAGAACAACTCTCACACAGAAGGCAAGTAAACATGAGTACATGTAAATGGTCAATAACATCATGATTCATCTTCTTAAACCTATATGGGCGATTAATTACGTGTTTGCAAGTGTTTGTCACGAACCGAAATCCCCACCGACGGGACCGTGATGACGCCTAACATCCCACTTGCTAGGCAAGCCGATGTTAGTGTATTATGAAGTCAATTCTTAGACGTTGCAGTAATTAACAGTAAATAAGCTATAACAAGTGCAGAATATTATAACAACTTCATCATTTACCACTACCCGGATCTGGTGTCATAATTCATGAACATTCTAGAATTTACTACAAGTAAAAGTCTAAAAGAAGTACAACTATTTGAATGAAGGAAACAGTAAAATAGAAAAGATAGACAGGGACTTTCAAGGTCTGTGAACGACGACAAATCTACCTTGAGTCTCCGGATAGCGGGTCCGACAGCTAAAATTTCGATCAACCAGAGCCGGTACCAAAATCTGCATAGAAAGTGCAGAGTGCAATATCAGTATAACCGACCCCATGTACTAGTAACTGCCGAGCCTAATGTCACGAACAAAAAATCCAACTTGTCGTGATGGCGCCTATAGTGGAACTAGGCAAGCCTAAATCCAACATTCCTCTCTATTACAGTAAAAACATCTTTTGAATTTAACATAAAAAAGGTTTAACATTTAAATAAAAGCTCACTTGAAAATAGAATTTACCAAAAATACAATACAACAGTCCCAATAACCGGGGCGTCTCTGAGTACATGAGCGTCTAATAACCGGGACATAGTCCACAACAATATCTATAAAAATAAACTCAAAAGTACAAATAAACTAAGGGAGGGAAAATCAAGGTCCGCGAACGTCGTGCAACTACCTCAATAGTCCCTGACTCCAAATGCCGAAATGAGCAGCCGTTACCGTGACAACAAATGCCTGGATCTGCACACAAGGTGCAAGGAGTAACGTGACTACACTAACTTAGTAAGTAACAAATCCAAACTTTGTACTGAAAGGTAGTGAGGACTCAACCTCTACAGATATAACAGAAATAAATACGTAGAATCATAGGCATGCTTTCAAGTCCAATATACAATGCAAGGTAGTAAAGTAAATGCAGATCTGAACAATGCATGGTATACAACTCGGTATCCTCTATATGCTAATTTATAGACCGTATGAAATGCACCATATGCTCCCACTCTCAAGTGCTCAACCACTCGGTACTGTATATGGCCATCTTGCACAGGGAAATCCATCCCGTAATATATACACCACTGGCTGAAAGTCACCCAGTACCGAGGAAAAAGGGCAATCCAACCCTGTGGAGAAATCCATCTCCATGTATCAAGTTCTTCGGTCAAATCCATGTCCAGGGAAATCCATCCCTTAATAATATCATCCGCGCTCACTGGGGGTGTGTTACAGACTCCAGAGGGGCTCATACAACCCAAGCGCTATCATAATCATCAATATAACCGCTGTGGCGTGTGAACCGATCCCATAACTGTCACTCATAACCAGGCAATCGGCCTCACTCAGTCATTAACCTCTCCAGTCTCACCACAGGCTCACAATGTCATGAAAACAACCCGAAACAAAAATGATATGATGAACCAATAAATAACTGAGACTAAGACATGATATAAAAATGCATGATCATGACTAAGTATGGAATAGTAAATGAAACTAGTGAGATGACAACAAGAAATGACCGCTAAGGGTCCAAACAATACCAGCACAAAGCCTAAACATGATATCTAGCACGATTCACGACTCAACTACTTTATCGCATGAAGAAAACATGGAGATCAACATGATAGAGTCACTAAACGGTGCCATGGATTCACCCATGTCACTATTCTAACGGTGCACGCCCGTCACCTCAATACCAATCACATAACATATAATTTGGGATTTCGAACCCTCAGAACCAAGTTTGAAAGCGTTACTTACCTCAAACCAAGCAATGTCCTACTCCGGAATGCCCTTGACTCTTAATTTGGCCTTTGGACGTCCCGAATCTAGCCACAAGTAATACAACTTAATCAATTTAGGCTAAGGGACCAAATCCACAAGAAAAGTATCAAATTATAGCCCAAATTATGAAATTAGCCCGAACCTCGCTCCCGGGACCACGTCTCGAAACCCGAAGAAATTCACAAAACCCCATAGCCCATTCACTCACGAGTCTAATCATACCAAATTTATCAAAATCCGACCTCATTTGGTCTCTCAAATTTCCAAAATCACTATCCACTCCCAAGCCCTAACCCCCAATTTTCACCTCAAAACCCCACTAATTAGGTGAGAAATCAATGGGAAAACACCATAGCTAAGGATAATTAGGCTCAAGGAACTTACCTCAGTGATAATCCTCGGATTTCCTTAAAATATCTCCTCAAAAGCTCCAAAGTGCGTGTTCAAAATTGTGGAAATGAGAAGAATTCCTGAAGTCCTCTATTTATACCTTCTGCCCAGCGAAACCGCACCTGTGGTGCAAATTCCGCATCTGCGGGGCCACATCTGCGGGCCAAGCTCTGATTCTGCGAACAATCACTTAAGGCCCTACGACCCGCTTCTGCGACTAACGACTGCATCTGCGATCATCACAGGTGCGGAAACCACCTCGCACCTGTGGCCCCCCTCTCACACCTGCGCCTGTCTGCTCCCATCTGTGACTCTCGCAGGTGAGGGAATATCTTCGAACCTGCGGTTCCTGCCTAGGTCCTCCTTGGCCACATCTGTGGCTCCTCAATCGCTCCTGCGGGCTCGCACCTGCGGCTTCCACACCGCAGTTGCGGAAAACACAAGTAGCAGCAACTTTAACTACATTTCTTCAACTCCAAACCTTCCGTTAACCACCCGGAATCACTCCGAGGTCCTTGGGACCTCAACCAAACATACCAACGTGTCATATAACCTCATACGAACTTATTTTTTCCAAACCCTAGGTTCCAAAATATCCCACAACTTTTCCTTTAATTTCACGTTAAATCTACTCATAATCCGTGTATTTAACTCAAGAATTGATAGGGATCACTTACCTCTTGATATTGATGACAACCCCCCCACAAAATGCTCTCAAAATCGCCCAAGACCAAGTGAGAAAAGAGAAAAGAGACTAAGTCCCGTATTTAATCAAGTCTGCCCAGTGATCTCTTCTTCGCGATTGTGGAAGAAGCCTCGCGATAATGAAGGCATAACTGGCCTAGGCCCTGAAGACCTTCTTCGCGAACGTGAGGGCAGTCTCGCGATCGTGAAGGATTTCCCATCCTGAGTTTCACGAACGTGAAGATCAAACGTGGTTGACCCTCCAGCCCTTTATTCTACGCAAATACGAGCATGTATACGCGAACACGAAGGCTACTAGTCCCAGACCTTTGCAAACACGATCCCATGATAGCGAATGCGAAGGAAAAAATATCCAGTCCCTCAATTCCTTCTCCGCGAACATGACTCCACCTCTGCGTTCCCGAAGAAGGAAACCAGAACCACCAACATCAAATTTTCTGACTTAACTCCAGGTAGTCCGAAATTTACTCGAGCCACCAGAGACCCCGACTAATCACACCAGCAAGTCCATAAACATAATACGGGCCTGATCGATCCCTCGAAACACGTAAAATAATATGAAAATCAAGAATCGTACCCCAAAAACCAACTTGAATCAACTTATGAACTTCAAACTTTTCATTTAGCACCAAACGCATCGAATCATACTTAGACTACTCGAAATGACACCAAATTTTGTGTACAAGTCACAAATCACCATATGGACCTATTCCAAGGCTTGGAATCCAAAATGGACCTCGATAACATCAAAGTCTACTCCACACCAAATTTAAAGAACTAGAAAATCTTCAATGAACCAACTTTCAACACTAAGCGCTGAAACGCTCCGGGTCACCGAAACTCGATCCGAAGACACGCCCAAGTCCAAAATCATCATTCAAACCTATTGAGACCATCAAATCCGGCTTTCGAGGTCGTTTACTCAAAATATTGACTCAAGTCAAACTTGGCCACCTTAGGCCACTAGGAATTAAGTGTTCCGATTTCAACCCAAACCTTTTCAAACCTAAATCAACCATCCCGTAAGTTATAAAATAGTAAAAGTACATGTCGAGAGTTTTAATTATAGGAAAGGTGATCTAGAAATCAAAACGAGCGGTCAAATCGTTACACGTTTAATTACATAACTACATTTACCAAGTGTATACAAAGCAAGAAACTATGCTTCAATCTTCCCCTTCTTCTCTCCGTCTCTCTTTCTCATACCTCTCGTCCTTCTACATATATATAGGACTTCGCTTATCGTGTCTATATCAATGCATATATATAACTAAAAAAAATTATATAACTCAACATTAGAAGGTATAATTAGCGAGAAAAATACATCACAATCGAGTTGATTACAGCAATCAATCACATTCACATATTTGATCGGCGAATCTATAAATCTAAACACATAATCTACCATAACCTAATGCATAATCTAACAATTACTAAACATAAAATTTATTATATAGTTTCGTTGAGAACCATTTAAAAATATCGAAGCTTTGAATTAGAAATTGAATTTTACAAAATTATTATTTATTTGAATTGAATATTATTGCAAAGATTTGGAATATCCTTTGAAGACTACAATCTCAATTTTTGAGGGAGTTTAGTGAACATTCGAGTTTGTTTTAGTTCAAAATAAGAAAGATTCGCTATGCTATTACTGATGGATTCTAACATTAGTATTTGGTCTCTTGTTACATATTTGTATGTAAATTTCCACTTACAAACCTTCCAAGTTTCCTAGGTTTAAGGATGATGACCTCAATCTTTAGTCCATTAACCTCTCTCAGTTTCTACAAAGTTGATTTCTGTCAACCCTCATCATATAATAGAGGCCAAGGTGTATGTCCTCCTCCGTATAATTATAATTTTTTGGAATGAAGAAGTTGGAGTCTAGCTTAACTCCTGCATCATAAGGATAGAGTCTTTTGAAAACAGAGAGTTAGTTGTAGTTGGGATTTTAGATTGAAAATCAAAAATATATATAAATAAATTATATATATTTTGTATGTCGGATGTACAAACAATATAGAAAATAGATACAACTTGTATGTTTTGACAGGACTCTACACATAAAATTTTTGGAGGCAATTGAATGAATTCTATATAACAAAAAGTTATACACAAATTGTATGTAAGTTGTATATTTTGACCAAATTTGTATTTTTTTTATAAAAAAACTCTAGCTACAAAAAATTGTAAAATTTTATGGAGTGCTCTATTTGCTCAGCCCATTTGACGTGTACCTATTTTCTTAAAAAATTTAACTAGTATCCAAAGAATTGGTAACTTTAGACAAACTGCTTCTTCTATGCTTTCCTCCTCCGCTTCCTCTTCCTTAGTTGCTGTGAAAATAGAAGTGACGGGGTTTAGTGAGCATATTTTAAGGTAATTTATAGTATTTTACAGTAGTGAGCTGCTACAACGCTTCTTTCTTTGCTACTGCTAGTTATTTTTCTTAGTTGCAAAACATGTTTGTTAAACTTATTGTTGTTTTGATGAATTGATGATTGATGTTTGTTTTTAGAATATTTGAAATATATGTTTTAAATTTAGGCTCATTTAGAGTAGATTATTTGGACGTTGAGTTGTATGTTAGAATTGTTGAAACTCGAAAATAAGTCTTTCTTTATGGACAATATGAACTTCAGATGAAAACATCTTAAGTGCATGCAAAAATAGTTATTCTTCAAAGAAATATGTCTTAAGTGCATATTGAGTACTATTTTTGCAGTCAGCTTAAGTGCAACTGGTTCTTTGCATTCACTTAAGACGTATGCACTTAACACTATGTGTTTGAAGTGCAACTAATTTCTTTTGCATGCACTTACGACGTTTTTGTCTCAGGTCTCTAGCTTTAGCTAAAATTTGTAACTTCAGACGCATATTGTGCTACAATGTTTGAGTTGTCTCTGAAACAAATAAAATTGCAAAATAACTAAACTTAAATATAACTTAAATAGTAGCGCAAAAAATCGGGTATTTGTACACTTCCTCCTAGAAAATCCTTGTCTAGTCTTTATTCACATTTGGGTTTTACTGTTTCTGCTACGTCATGGCTTGGGCCTTGTCCATTATAGATGTCCTAAAGCCCAGGCCAACGAGCTCCTTTTTGGAATGAAATTTTTACCTTTATATGCCATATATTAAACCCTATTACCCTTAATGTTTAAGATTATAGATAATTATATTTAATATACCTAATTACATATTATATACCATAATTTAAATTAGGGGTATAATTAAGTAAGCATTTATTTTAGGCTTAATTATAGGACAAATTAATACACATACACGTTTCTCTCTCCTATCAACTCACAATCTTCGACACCCCCCACAGCAGTAACTTTTCCCCACTTTTATTTTCACATTCATTCCTCACCCCCTCCACTAACCCCATTAACTCCCCCCCCCCCACGGCTAGTTACAGTCGACCACATTCACCATTGTTACAGGGCTTCAACACACGTTCACCATTCTAGTTCAGCAATGAAGAAATCCAAATATCCAAAGAAAGCAGTCCAAAAATCAGCAGTAGTCGACATTTCATCATTCGATTTGAGTGTTTTAACACCCAAATCACCAGCAAAAAAACCAAGATCAACACATGCAATGCATCATACCATACAGTCTTCATCACCCAGACAAATGAGGGCTGAGTGGAGAACAAAAAGATTACACGACATAGATGCTGCTGGAAGTTCTACACCTATCGACAAACATCTAAAAAGGAAGGGGAAGGATCTTTGTGTAGATGATGATTTTTTGGAAGAAGCCCCAAAAGTTCAACAAAAAAAAGAAGCTAAAATGTCTACGTCTACAACAAAACACGAAACGAAGAAGCACCATAAAA